>RJWJ010004863.1:39330-72421 GCA_004363605.1 Indri indri
GTTCTGTATCTTATTAAACAAAATTTCTGATCTAAGTTAATCAAAGTATATTAAATGGAAATTGAAAAGAATGTTGTATTCACGTTATTCCTACCTTTATTTTTTTATTTCAGCATATTATGGGGGTACAAATGAATAGATTACATATATTGCCTTTGCCCGACCCGAGTCAGAGCTTCAAGTACGTCCATCCCCCAGACAGTTAGCACCACACCCATTAGGTGTGTATGTACCCATTCCCTTTACCTTCCTCCCACCTGCCCAAGACCAGATGAATGTTACTACTATATGTGCACTTAAGTGTTAATCAGTTAATACCAGTTTGATGGTGAGTACATGTGGTGCTTGTTTTTCCATTCTTGTGATACTTCACTTAGTAGAATGGGCTTCAGCTCTATCCAGGATAATACAAGAGGTGCTAGATCACCATTGCTTTTTGTGACTGGGTAGAACTCCATGGTACACATATACCACATTTTATTAATCCACTCATGTACTGATGAGCACTTGCGTTGTTTCTACATCTTTACAATTGTGAATTGTGCTGTTATAAACATTTGAGTGTAGATGTCTTCTTTATAGAATGTTTTTTTCTATCACAAGAGCAAACAGACAACCTACAAAATGAGAGAAAATATTCGCATGCTACACATTTGATAAATGGCTAATAACTAGAATCTATACAGAACTCAGGAAAATCAGCAAGAAAAAAATCAAACAACCTCATCAAAAAGTGGGCAAAGGACATGAACAGAAACTTTTCAAAGGAAGATAGACTAATGGTCAATGAACATGAAAAAATGCTCAACATCACTAATCATTAGGGAAATGAAAATTAAAACCACAATGAGATTATCACTTTACTCCTGTTAGAATGACTTTTATTAAACAGTCCAAAAACAATGGATGCTGACACAGACGCAGAGAGAAAGAAACACTTATACACTATTGGTGGGTGCAAATTAGTACAACCACTATGTAAAACAATATGGAGATTTCTCAAAGAACTGAAAGTAGAGCTACCATTCGATTCACCAATCCCACTACTGGGTATCTACCCAAAGGAGAAGAAATCATTTTATCAAAAAGACATTACTCAGTCATAAAAAGGATGAAGTAATGCCTTTTACAATAATTTGGAAAGAACTGGTGTCCATTATTCTAAGTGAAGTATCTCAAAAATGGAAAAACAAACACCACATGCACCTCTAATAAATTGGAACTAAGCGATGGGCACACAAGTACACAAAGGAAAGTAAAAGTCATTGGAAATCAAACAGGGAGGGGAGGCAGAGGGAAAGGACAAAAATCCACCTAATGGGTACAATGAACACTATTCAGGTGATGGGCACATTTATAAATCTATACCCCCTTAATATTTTGAAATTAAAAAAATATGATTTTCTGTTTTTCCTTATCATAGCCTATTTGGATCTTTTGTTTATTTGATGATTCCCAAAACATAAGCTTTGTTAGAGATGTGACTTGTTCACTCTTTCCCTAAGGACCTTACCACATACCTCATCACATCCTAACTATTCTGGCTGGCCATCATGAGATGAGTCTTTTTTTGTTTGTTTGTTTTGTTTTTTAAATGCATTTTATGTCTGTAGCAGATCTTCAACAGAGAGAAATACCTATTTTAATTTTAATAATGTTGCCTTAAAATATAGATATGATGCATTATACTAAAGTAATATACTTCTAACAATAAGTAATTAAATACTATTTACATTGTTAACATAAATATTTCTAGGCTTTTAAACTTATTTTTTATGAAAAAAGTCAGGTTTCTTATATTGTAGAACAATTATTATCACATTCACATTAAAAAATCAAACTTTACTTGAATTATGTATTTACTGTGATGCCAATTGAATAACTAGAATGCAGAGAAAACAAATATGGTTGCCAATATGGAAATATTTTCCAATTATGCTTTAAAAGTGGTACAAAAATGCCTTATTGGCCAACTATGGCAGCATTTGTAAAAAAAAGAAATAATAACCAACATGTTTAAAGATACAAAAGAAAGCAAGTACAGCTGTGTGCTATACATGTTCATGGGTAAGTTCATCTGCTTTTTCTCTCTTTCTGTTTTTGTCTTTCTCTTTATGAAAATTTCAAAACATGTTCATCTTTTTGGTGTCCTAAAAGTAAAAGGGAAACAAAAAAGATGTTGCTATGAATAAATCAACTACTTAATGAAACCATCAAAAGTAAATAAACTCATTCAATATTTATCCTGTAAAAAAAATTGAGATAACTTCTTTCTACTTTCCTCTAAAATATTCCCCAAGCAAGAAATACATAAAAATTGATTGAAATTACTAAATCTAGGGTCAATAAAAAAACAAATGTTAGAAATTGGGATAAATATCAATTAATGCAAATTCCATTTATAAACATCATTAGTGGCAGATTCTCTTATCCCCTTGTGAAGCAAGAGCAGCCCTGCATGGCTGAAAGGGCACAGTGACATGAGTTCTTTTCCATTATTTGTCCTTGATTCAGAGAAACAATGTTTGTACCAAACAGAAAACTTGGAAGCCATTTTTCTCTTCCCTCCTGCTGCTAACTTTTTTTAAAGAAAACATCTGTTCTACATGACTGTTTTCTAATATTTTCTCCCAGCACCACTTTTACATTTTTTCAGAGATTGCAACTCCTACTAATTAATGTGGCAGGAAAAATGATGTGTTTTGTAATATCATATTATATCCTGGAGGTGTCAAATTTAATAATGAAGTCCTATATACAGGTAAGAGGCAGGAAAAGTCTGGATTGCAGTGTATGGTCAGGATTATAGAAACACACATCGTCTACCTTTTAGGTCAAGATTATCTCGTTTTCCCATGTCCCCCTCAGGCAGTGGGAAAAGGAGATAATCATATTTGGTGCAACATATATCCTGGAAATTGAACTGAGAAGCCTGCATATTATACTGCTTTCCACAAGTAGTTCTGAAAAGGATTTCAGCCTTAACTAAATGTGTGATGAATGACTGAAAACAAACAAAGCTTCAGTAATTCTACTGTTCAGCAGACATGCAGCCTGATTACGTTTCTCCTGAAAAAAAAATTAATATAGTAAGTAAAGAGAAGTCAACAGACTTATGATAGGACATGACAGAACATAGACAGAAAAACTTCTAGAGATTCAAAAGAGACTTTTACTAGAATATAGGTTCACAGTGTCATCCCCAGCACCTGGCACTGGTGAATGCCTGTGTATGAATTATGTAAGAATTTGCAGTGATTGGGGGGAAGGAAAGTAAATGACTAATGTGGAATGTAAATTTTAGCAGATGTAGAAAACAAGAAAAAGAGAGAAAATGTAGATGAAGTGATTACATTGTGTATGTTTGAGAAAGTGATGCTACCAAAAATCCAAATGTGGCTAACACCATAAGATGTATGAAGGAAAATGAGTTTTATGATATAAATATGTAGCAGTAGACACTATTTCTATGGGTACACATTAGATAAAATTCTATTGTTATATGATTTAAATAGGGCATTAAATAATGGTTTATGGATGCTTTGTTTGAACAGTTTGACAATATTTTATTACAAGGACAAGAAAAATTGTTGGGCAATGGTTTAGCCTCATCTATGATATCAGAAGGTGGACTCTAAGAGAAAGGAGCAAAATTTCATAACAGAAAGGTTGACTTCAATAAGAAAAGTTTAAGAATAAGAAACTTAATTAAAAAAATGGCTGATCTTAAAGCTTGATTGACCACAGATTTCTCTTTATTGTCATATATGTGATTGCAAAACTGAATGCAAATAATTATTCAAACAAAAATGTATGTGATAAAATAACATAATAAAATATTAGGAACTAGAGTGAAAAACTTTGCACGTGCTTTTATTATGATTATGATTTATACACATTTTAATTATATACAATCTTTAATCATATAATTCCATTATCTCTTTAATCCTATCAGGTAGATCAATCACAAGCAACCGTCTTTATAATATGATGTTATAAAGAGGAAGGTTTTTTATAACTTCCAAAAAAATAAGAAACTTTTATGAAAGTATATTTAAATTGGATATTAGTTCTGAGCAAAAATAAGTCATCTGTTATAATTTTCTAAAAGGAAACCAGATCAGATAGAAGTAGTTATAGTAGATAATATATTAGCCCCTCAGAATTGCTCCTCTGCCAGATATGAAACTTTTCAATTTGTGACTTAGTGTGAAATCATACATTTTGAATGTGACTTTAGGTGAATAAAAATATTATTATGAGTAGTCTAATCACACTGTCTTTAAAGAAAAGGTGTCAAACCTTTTTTTGCATTCTGTAATATAAGATTTTAAAAATCTCAATAAAATTATAACATAAAATTCCATTTCATTTTCTTCTTATTTCTACTACTAATATGTGAAAACCTAGTAAGTGTACATAATATGATAAGTTAAATAATAGTCTATATAAATGCATGAATTTCTCACACAATGAGTATTTATGATCCTAAGAACACAAGATATATACATCCATTTCCACTAAAAATAAAATCCGCAAGCACCTAATACTTCAGAAGTTATGACACTTCTTTTATCAGAAGTGGTTAGTGAAAATAGAGACTTTATCTGTTTAATTCAATTCTCTATTTCCAGGACCTAGACCAATACGTCAAATATGACAAGTGCCCACTCAATATTTATTGAATAAACAATTTTTCTAATCACTAACTAAATTGCCTGACAAAACCTAGATCCACAAGGGTAATCAATGTCACTATTTCAAAAGTTCTGATCACAAAGCAATACACTAATACAAATCATGAGTCCACTTTTCAACAAAGATACAGAATGTTTATCAATTTAGTTTCATAAATGTTATGGTATAGCAGAAAGAACAATGAATGTTTTTTAGCAGATCTCGTTTTGAATTTCAGGTGCATATATTGTGTGGACTTATAGGAGTGTATCAATCAGATTAAAATGGGAAGAGAGAATCCACATAGTAGTTTGAACAGGGAAAACTTATTCTAAACAATTATTAACTAAAATAGGGGCTTGGAGTAATGAGGATTTACCAGTAAGAACTAAAGAGAATCTACAGACAAAGAGCAGCCACTATCACAAGTTACAATCTGAGGAAGTATCCCCCTGGTGGTGAGATTTACACCTTGTTAAAAATCCACTGCCACCCTGCCAGTATGAATCACTGAGTGTAGAGGATTTTGAGAAAAGTTAGATTGTTTTGGTGGATTTTAGTGATGAGGGAAAGGGACCTCAAGATTGTCATTTTTTTTTTTTTTCTGTCTTGACCATTTAGTTGATTCTAGTAACTAATTGCGGTAGGAAACAGGAGGAGATTGGGTGAGTTCACTTTGTACCTGTTAATTTTGAGATGCTAGTCTCACTTTTAATTGGAGATGCCTCCCCTGTTATAGTGGAAAGACTTGCCCTCTTTCTGCCCATTGCTAATTCCTCCATTTCTGCTTTGGCTCACACTCTTTCCTCCAAAATTAAGAATTTTTCTCCTAAAATTATTTCCATTCTTCGCCATGTCACCAATATTCTCTACCATTAACAACACCTTTCATCAGCAAATTGCATAGTGGAACCATCTAAAAAACTGCTTTGATTCAACATGCCTGTACAACCCCAGTTACTACATCTTTTTTGCTTTCCTGAGAAAGTTCTCAAAACTATCATTAATAAACTTAGACTCACACACTTTCTATCACCTTGTACTTTTCTCAACCTATTCCAGTTGTGCTTTCTTCTTTCCTCTCCATTGAAAGGATCTTGTTAAGGTTACCTTGCTGCTGCTTTCATCTCTTTTTTTTCCTACTCTCTCAACTAAGGTGAACTTATCCAAGATCACTGTTCTGAAATCCATCCTTTGTTATTTTTTGCATGGGTTTTATTACTAATATTTTATTACATAATCATTCAGTTATTTATTTATTGCCTTTTTTCCCTAAAAATTTGTGATACAAGATAAGTAGGAAAAATGTTTTGTTCTGCATTGCATCTCAGCACTAAAGGATATGAACTAGCACAGAGTAGGTGTTCAGTAAGGTTTAATAATAACTCAATTAATTTATACGTTATATAAAATGGCCAATTTCCTCCCAGCATTATTAAAATAAAGAAAAAATTCCGTAGCATGGTCTAAAGGCCTATATTTTATAATACATGCCAAACTCTTTAGTTCATGTTCATATATCCTTCACGTCATTTACTTATTTACAGCTACATTGGTCATATTTGTAATGCTGAACACACCAAACAGATTCATATATTAGACTCTTTTCTGGGGTTATTATTCTGTCACAATATTTATGGCTGTCTCCTTCTAACCATCAGCTGAGAAATGCCATGCGTTATTCTCAACAACATCTTAGATCCTCTCTGGCACATTATAGAAATTCAATAAATATTATTAAAATGAATTAATTATTGAATATATTAATTAATTGGACCATTAAATAAGCAGAGGAGGAATAAAAAGTAAACTTAAACAAGAAAGTCCTGAGGAGTTTCTCTGCTGTTGTCTTTGTACACCTCAAGGCAGTTCGAATAGTACTCATGATGAAACCAGCTAACTCTCTTGTAGCATTGCACACATCTGGTCTTGGGTAAAAAATAGATGTTGTATCTCAACAAGCTCTGGGAGCATGGGCCACGCAAAGCAACTATCTTTGTATCACTTGTATGACATAGCTCCTAGTCATATCATTGGTCTCCCTATAGATATCTCTATAGGAGCAAAATGCCAATACATTCTTCACAATGCATTAATTAAGGTCTCCAAGTTTTCTGAAAGTTCCTCTCTGGTGGAGAAGTAGAACTTAGAGCACACCCTGCTTTGTTGGTAAATCTGAGTCTATCCTATAACTCCAGATACTTTTAAACCTTACTATAGGAGTTAAAAGGGAATGTGGAAGCATATTTTTAAAAATTGGAACTTTTAAAAAAACTCATCCTTTAAAACTCCTACTTCATAATCTTGCACCTTACTTTGGAATATGACATTTATTCTGGTGTTTCTATAAACAGTGCTTCAGAAATGTAAGTACTAAAAAAATATTTTTAAATAGATGGATATTATTATGATGATTAACACTTTATTTAAGGATGTTTTATTTGCCTAGATATTTGCAAGGGATAATTAACTATAGGATGCTTTATATTTTACGTACTTAATGCCAAGAAATCTCACAAAGCATTCTTTTAGGCAGTTTCCCAGAAGCAGACTCCTAAATTGAGAATAAGTTTGAAAGTGACATATTGAGGAAGTGTTCCAGGGGGAAATCAGTACGAAGTGTAGGAAACAACAGAAAACAGGAAGAAGTGAAGCAAAAATAAAACCTCAAGCAAAATCATGCAGAGAGTTGCTTAAGCCTGATCCCATAGGAGAAATCTAGAATGTAAGTTTCACCTCTAAGTTGAACTGACCTAAGGCTAAGGGGCTGTGTTTTTCTTATTTCGGTCCCATGGCTGTGAGTCATTAGTTAGGGGCATACCCACAGAGAAAAAAATTATTGGGCACTGTCTGGCTTTCAGAGGATGTCAGGAAAGTGAACTCTAGTAGCCTGAGGGTCCCTCCTCTGAAACACACACACAATGGTCGAAGGTATCCCAGAAGATCTGGGTAGAGTACCAAACATACAATACACAGCAACTTTTGATAGCATTTGTGTATTAAAATAGATTTTCAGTTACATCTTGTTACCATACTTTTGTATATTTGTGAAATTTAGTATTCTATACTTTACATATTTCACTTAAAATTTTCTATATGAAAATTCACTGATATATCTACTGTCACAAATCAATCTTAAAAGGGATAACCAAACAATATGTATCAGGTTATGAGAAATGTCTTTTCTAATACTTACTACATATGGTGAGAGAGAGAGAGAGAGAGAGAGAGAGAGAGAGAGAGAGAGAGAGAGAGAGAGAAGAAAAGGGCTAGTTTTCTTGTCCACATTCACACAATAGATTGTAAAATCAATTCCAAAACAAGTAAGATTATTGACTGTTTCTAATCATGGTAAGTTACCTTACAAAATACATACTATAATTAAAGATAAAGTCTCATCATGAATAAAACATAGATTCTCAACAAAATGTATTGCCACTAAAAGAAAAAATAACTCAAAATACACTCCCTGTTGCTTGTATGTATATCACTTGTCTGTAAGAAATACAGAGATGTGCTGGCCACTTCTTTTACACATAGTCTCTTCTTAATTTTTTGCAGCCTTTAATATATCACCTGTTCTAGCAAACCTTACCGATGACCTCCTTTCAAAATTCCACAGTACTTTTCCTATGATTGACTTTTTTCCTTTTATTTTTAGATGATATGTAATAATCATACATATTTGTGGGATATGGATGATATTTTAATAGGTATATGCATGCATAATAATCAAATCAGGGTAATTAGCATACCCATCACATGAAATATTTATTTCTTTGTGTTGTGAATATTCACATTCTTCTCTTCTAGCTTTTTGAAAACATACAATAAATTATAGTTAACCATACTAACCCTACAGTGCTACAGAACACCAGAACTAATTTTTCCTATCTAGCTGTAATTTTTTATCTGTTAAACAGCCTCTCCCCATCTTCCCCTCCCCCTTACTATTCCAACCCTCTAATATCCACAATTCTAACTCTCTACTTTGATGAACTCCCTTTTCTTTTAGTTCCCACATCAAAGTGAGAACATGCCATTTCTGTGCCTGACTACTTTTGCTTAACATAGTGCCCTCCAGGCTCATCCATGTTGCCAAAAATGACAGGATTTAATTCTGTTTTACAGCTGAATAGTATACTCTTATGTATATATATTTTCTTTATCCATTCATTGGTTGATGGAGACTTGGGTTGATGCCATATCTTTGCTCTTGTGCATAGTGCTGCAATAAACATTGGGGTGCAGGTATCCTTTCATTATACTAATTTTCTTTCCTTGGAATAAATACCCAGTAGTGGGATCACTGGATCATGTGGTAGTCCCACTTTTAGTTTTTGAGAAACCTCCACACTGTTTTCTATAATGGGTATATTAATTTACATTCTTATCAAGAGTGTTCCCTTGTCTCTGCAACCTCATTTTTTTTTTCTTTCTGATACTAGTCATCCTAACTGGGTTAAATGATATCTTATTGTGATTTTGATTTGCATTTCCAGGGTGATTAGGGATGCTGAACATTTTCTCCTATATTTGTTGCCCTTTTTGTGTGTCTTCTTTTAAGAAATACCTGTTCAGGTTCTTTGCCCCTTTTTAAATCAGATTATTTGGGTTTTTTGCTGTTGAGTTGTTGGAGTATTTTTATATTATTGATATTAGTCCTTTGTAAGATTTTTTTTTAATTTCAGAATATTATGGGAGTACAACTGCTTTGGTTACATGTACTGTTTTTGTACTGCTGGAGACTAAGTTGTAAGTATGCCTATCTCTTGGGTAATGTACATTGTACCTGTTAGGTATGATTTCATCCATCCCTCTCCTCCCCTCTCACACCTGTTTGATTTCCATTGAGTTTTACTTTCTACTGTGCACATGAGTGCTGTTTGGTTAGTTCCAATTTAATAGTGAGTACATATAGTATTTGTCTTTCCATTCTTACAATACTAAAGAATGGCTTTTATCAAAGAGTCCCAAAACAATAGATGCTGGCATGGATGCAGAGAAAAAGGAATGCTCTACACTGTTGGTGGGACTGCAAATTAGTACAACCTCTATGGAAAACGGTACAGAGATACCTCAAAGAACAAAAAGTAGATCTACCATTTGATCCAGCAATCCCACTACCGGATATTTACCCAAAGGAAAAGAAGTCATTTTATCAAAAAGACATCCGCACTTGAGTGTTTATTGCAGCACAATTCACAATCACAAATAAGTGGAATCAACCCACGTGTCCATCAATTCTCCTTCAAGTTTTGAATGACTGTTTTGCTAGGTATAGTCTCCTTGGCTGACAGTTGTTTTCTTTCAGCACTTTCAACATATATACATACACACACACACACACACACACACACACACACACACATATATATATATTAGTAGTTAATAGTATCTGGAGTGGACACAAGATTTTCTCATTGCTGATGAATCTGCTTCCATGCCTTTCTATGTCTTGACTCCAATGCCTTTAATTCCAGTTCTATATCATAATTCAATATCATTCTTCCTCCTCTTTTCCCATACCATATTTGTATCTCTTCATCCAGAATACAAACAATTGTTCCAAAGAATATTAATATATTTACTTATTTACTTCTTACTCTAATAAATAAATTTAATGTTTAATATTTTTATGTGTAAAATAATAACAGGGCTAAAATTAAAACCTATGGGAAAAGATATATTCAGAAAAGATGCATCTACTTCTCTATCACTTTCAGCACATCCCTTGTATGTAACTATTTTCATTTGTTTCAATTATTATTTGTAGATAAAATTCTTCTTTAAAATATAGTCTTATTTTCATTTCTCACATATAAAGTAACGCTCTGTTTCTTCTTGCTTTTTAACTTAATACTAAATTCTGGTAAGCATTCCATATCAGTTCACAGAGATTTTTGTTAATTTTTTTGTAGCTGCATAATATTCTAATACATAGAACTACCTATTTTTCCAGTTAATAATATCTGTGTCCTGCCAGATATTTTTCCAGTATATTGTTGTTAAAATCGATCCTATAAATCAATTTGTGCATGTGTTTTAGTTGTTGCTATTGTCTATGTTTGTTTGTATTCAAATTAGTGGGTGTCTATATTCAGGGTAAATTCCTAGAAGAGAGATTACTGGACAAAGGACCAGTCAGTATACTCAGGGACATATGCTGATTTAATTAAAATTTTCTTGCAAAATTAACTCAAGTAATTTTAAGGGTACATTTGTGCCAGATTCAAGATAAATGATAATCTGGATGAGACCAATTACATATACCTGTATTGTTTATTGTATAAGTAACAGATTTTAAGATTATACAGTTGCATGAGAAAATGAGTTATAGTGATATATCCTTGAGACACTTATGTGACCGTTAATCATATATACTGGATTAATTAAATATAAAAGGGAAAGAGATAGAATTATTTGAATTCCTTAAGTCATACACTCACTTCATTTCTCATGATTTCATATATCCGATAAATGATGAGTGGGACATGAGAAGCTGTGTTTTGAATCATGATACCTTCTCTCTGTTATTACTATGCAAGTTGTACCATTTCATTTTAAAGCCAAGTAAGCTTGGCGCTGTCTGATTCCTAGTATGTTTTAAGAGTTTGATCCCTAAACTCAAAACACTGCTCCTAGTAAAATTAAATAAATTGGCAAGGATTACATTTGGATATTTATCATTGTTATATTACATTTATCTCCCTGAAATAAATTTTATATAACAGTGATGTATTTTGTTAATATATTAGTTTGTTTAATAATATTTAATTATTTTTGAAATCATTCATTTCTATATTTTGAGCATCTCTGATCATGGGCGTGATTGGCCAATAGTTTTATTTGTTTGTTGGTTTGTCAGTTTGCTTTTTGGTATTCTTTTTGTTTTAAAGAAACTTATATTAGTACTCTGCAAGCTTTGTGAACTATGTTGAATAAGTCTACATTTTTTCCCCTTCAGAATATTTTATGAAGATGAGAATGGTTTCTTCCTTGAATGACTGCTAAACTTTCTCTAAAACTGCTTTGGCACTGTCTTTCTCTTTATAGGTAGAGAATTTACTACCTTTCTGTATCTACTGCAGTTATTGATCTCTTGAGGGCCTATGCTTGTTTTTGAGCCAGTTTTAGAAAAATGCATTTTTTTAACAGATAAGTGACTGTGTTGTCAAATTTATTGCTATAAATTTGAACACAGTATTCACTTATTATCTTATCTCTCTTTTTTACTCTTTAGTTATGTGCTCTTTTTCTCATCAATGTTACTTGTATATGCTTTCTCCTTTTCTTTTCTAACCATAACTGCCAAAATTTTGGTGTTTAAACAGCGTTTGTAAGGAATAGGAATTTTAATTCATAATTTATACAATTGTTTTGCTTAGTTAATTACTTCTGGTTTATCTGTAGCAATTATTCTATTCTGATTTCTTTTTGTCTATCTTTCTTGTTTAAAAATAGCAATAGGCTGGGTGCAGTGGCTCACAACTGTAATCCTAGCACTCTGGGATGTCGAGGTTGGAGAATCCTTTGAGATCAGGAGTTTGAGGCCATCCTGAGGAAGAGTGAGACCCTATCTCTACAAAAAATAGACAAAACTAGCCGAGTATGGTTGCACGCACTTGTAGTCCCAGCTACTCAGGAAGCCGAGATAGGAGGATCGCTTGAGCCCAGGAGTTTGAGGTTGCAGTGAGCTATGCACTCTACCTGGGGTAACAGAGTGAGATTCTGTCTCAAAAAATAAAAATAAAAAAAAATAAATAGCAACATATTTTTCTGTGAGTACTCTTTTAGCTCTGTTCCAATAGTTTGATATGTATTTAGTTCTTATCTTTCATAATGTTGCTTCCCTTTAGATATAATTCTTCTTGGTTCCATGCTTATTCTTGTGTTATTCATTTCTATTATGTTAACTTAATTCTGTATCTATTGATCACTGTTCTTTTGTGTGTAGACAGATATGATGCTGCCAAGTTTTATTTAAGAATGAATTCAATGATTGGTTAAGAGAGAAAGTTCAGTGGCTGCTTGTTGAACTAAACCAGTGTCACATATTCTGGGACAAGAATCTCCCAGGTGTCATTAGCCATCTTGGCCATTGCTCTTTCTCTCTAGTGCATTAGTTCACATTGTTTATTGCTGCCAAGTTATTTTTGTCCCTTACTGGTCCTTCAAATGAAGGTTCCATTTCTTATTTCACTTTGTAATTCTATGTTGTAGACAGACTGATGAATAAATAAATACATGTCCATATATGTGTTTGTATTGTGTACATGTATGCATATGTGTTTGCATGTTTATGTATACGTATGTTTTATGCAGTCTATGAATTTTTAGACTGGGTGGGGGAAAATATATTTAGTGTCTAAATTGAATCAAAATTTTACTTATGTTCAGATTATATTTTGTAAATCATCAATTAAAATGTCTATATTCTAGTGTTTAGTGATAAGTTTTGAGGATTGAGGGGCACAATATTTATAACATACTTAACTTATTTCCTGTGTTCTAAATCAATTGAGAGAGAGAGAGTGTCACATGAGTAGAGGTCAAATATCAAAGTTTAGAACTTGTGGATTATGTTCTTTAGAAGTATGATAAATATGACTGTATCTTTAAATTAAACATGTTTATTCGACAACTCAAACTCAGCTAGTACAAAAAAAATCACTGCCTATTTCTCTCAGGGAAGAGAATACCTGATGATAAAAACCAGCTAATGTGCTCTTTCTGTAGTTAGATATATGTAAGGGTAAGGGAAAGGGAAAGACCTGAAGTACACATTCCTAGTTTTTGTTCACCATTTACTATTCATATAATTCATTCTTTCTACTATGGGGCTGCATGAGTGAGTGAGCAGAGAAATGGATAAGATAGGTTTAATTTAAATGTTCCTCCATCTGGAAATAGGAAGAGTTGAGAAGGTATGTATTTTTCCTTTCAATTAAGCACAAATTCAAAGCAGCTTTGAATTAAAGGAGAGCCAACAAAACATCTAATACATTGGTTAGCAGTGGAAGGTGGGAGTATAATAATTAACTGAGGGGTTTTATCAACATATTACTCCAACTTCAATAGTCTTGATTTAGAAACACTGATCTAATAACATCTACTGATAATTTTAATAACAGTAGCTAACATTTACTGAGAATATGTGATCACTGACATGTTAATATATTTACGTAAGTTCTCCCTCCTTTATTAAAAAACTGAGAAACTAATGCTCAGTAGATAGAAATGACTTATCCACAGCTGAATAGCAAATAAGTGATCAAGTGAGGAATATAAGACAAAATCCTGTGGATGGAAAAAGAGAAATTTTATCACCATAAGATCCTATCTTTACTTCCAGGTCATGATGACCCAGGGTTACGCATAGCTTCCGGTTTCCAGGAATTCACAGACTAAATCGTCTTCTAGCATATTGTAGAGTATTTTGAGGCCAAAATAGTACAGGTTTTTGAAGAGTTCTCAAATATTCCTATAATAAATATTAGCCTTGCAACTTTCTTAACAGAGTGTTTAGAAAAACTAAATTAAAAAAGAAAGTGTGGCACCATCTCCATCAAGGTTGTGGAGAGTATTTTGAGGAAGAAAAAATTTACAAAGAACTCACGTAAAAGACCACTGTAGAAGATTATCAGTTGTATAAAAAAATGAAGAAAATAGATTATTGGGTAACTGAACCCCCAGTAGCTGCTAGAATTTTTACTAGAAATTAAAAAGTATCATTTTCTTACATATGAACCTCATGAATTTCAGCAAAGAATGCTTAGAAACATCTTGACTTTTAATTTGAAAAGAGGTTAAAGAAAATAGTACAATGCTGAAGACACTATTGAAAACTGTTATAATTTTAATAACATCTGTTATATTATTTTGACTTCTGATTGGTAAATTTCCTATCTAATAAAATCTTAAAATTTCCTCAATGATTTGTGCTGTAAGAACTTTCAACATGGCAGAGAATATTTAAAGTATGGAATAAAACATCAACATATTTAATAATACTAATTTTACGATTATTAAAATAAAGGAGTTTCAAATTACAGAATGGAAAAACAAAAAGTGTTTCCAATTTTTTTTTTTATAAATAGACCAGATACAAGTCAGGTTTGTAGTCTGCAGCGTTAAGTACTTGTAGTCACTCAACAACGTTTCTGTAATGTCTATACTTCTCAATAGTCCCTAAAAGTAAAATTATGTGACATTCGAAGAAAAACCATAAAGATTCTCTTTTTATACTATAATTCTTAAGCACTCAGTGCATCCTTTGTGCTCATCTCGAGTAACTTTATTTTATTAATTGCACAAATTTTTGCAGTGACGAGGATTGTTGAACTCAGTATTTTGTTTTCTTTTGATCAAGAGGTGTTAGAGTTTATTGCCTGAAGTGGTACCATTTGCTTTCTGTGAAATATGGTTAGCATCACCTTACTTTTTTATTAAGTGTATATTTATAACCTTTAGAAGCAAATGTACTCTATCCACATGGCTAGCGTTTATTGTTTTATGTTCTGCACGCAAAGCTGCTTTTCTTAATAATAAGAAACAGCTGTCGTAAGCACAACAATGAAAGCAATGGGTCATACATTCTTAAATTAGATACAAGGGGAGCCAAGCAGGGCTAAACTCTTTAATTCTGTCTCACTCTTCCATGATTGATGCACTCTAAAAAAGAGCAGTCATACACTGTTGAGATTTAACAGATGCTAAAAGGAACCCGTTCCAGTGTACATTTGTTAGGCAGCTGTGTTTTACACCAGCAGTGATTACAATGGGGAATCAATGTTTCCATGACAGTAAGACCGACAAAACTTACACACAGTAAAACTAAGGTAGAATAATGGAAAATATTAGTGCAATCCATAAATGCAATCAATCATTTCTATGGTGTGTGTGTATATATATATATATATATATATATGTATATATATATATATATATATATATATATATGAATGCTACAAAGTTAGGTATCAGGACGTTGGTTTGTTTTTAACATCAGTTTGCATAGATCACTCATTTCATCTAAAGCTCAATTCTGTGCACAATGATAATTGAGTTACTAAACTATGTGTGGTGGTGGTTACAAGACATATGGAGCTACGTATATTTTGGGGAAAAATAGAAATAAACTTAGAATTTATGGCATGTTGTATTTGAGGAGAGACAGCCAAAATTTTGCTTCTATTTTAATGTCTGTGTTCATGGATTTAAAGTCATCTTTTGATTATGTATTTCATATTTTAAACCATAAATGTTCATATTAAGAATAATTTGACATAAAATCAAGTCACTTCCAGTGCATATATTCTCTATTTTGGACGGAAGTAACGAGCAATATATAGAACAATGTATACAAATGATTTACACAACATGATTCCAAAGAATTTACAGTTAAGACAATAGATTTGAACATATTTCTATACACATAGTTAATTATTAAAATATAGTCCTTTTAGTATCAGAAAATATTTCTCAAATATGTATTAAACAATGTAAAGTAGATTTTTCTAAATTTAGGAAATAGAATTCTGTATATTTAAATACAAATATAATTTCACACTATATCAATGATATATAGAAGTAATTTGGGTCCATTGAAGTTTGCTGAAATTTTTAATGGAACTTATATTAAAAGGAAATTGTGGATGTTTTAAAAGGACACTATTTTTAAATGACTCAAGAGTTACAATAAAGACCTACTACAACTCAATAGCACAAGAGCAAATATCTGGATTAAAAAATGGGCAAAGGGCTTGCTCGAAGAGATATTTTAAATGCCCAACAAGTATATAAAAAATGCTCAACATTACTAATCATCAGGAAATGAAAATCAAAACAACGATGAGGTATCACTCAAGTTAGGATGACCATTATAAAATAAAGCAAACACACAAACAAATAGATAACAAATGTTGAAGAAAATGTGAAGAAATTGGAACCCTTCCACTCTTTTGTTGGGAATATAAAACAGGTCAGCTTCTATGAGAAAACAGTATAGAGATTCCTCAAAAAAATTAAAAGTAGAACTACCATACAATCCATCAGTCCCACTTCTGGGTATATACCCAAAAGAATTGAAATCAGGATCTAGAAGAGATATCTGCACCCCCAACCCTTATTGCAGCACTATTCACAATAGCCAAGTGTGGACACAACCCAAATGTCCATAGACACATGAAGGGATAAAGAAAATGCAGTATATGCACACAATGGAATATTATTCATCTAACAAAGAAGAAAGTCCGTCCATTTGCAGCAACAGGGATGAACCCAGAGGACATGATGCTAAGTAAAATAAACCAGTCACAGAAGGACAAATACTGCATGATTCAACTTATACAAGACCCCTAAAATAGTCCAACTCATGGAATAGAACGGCGGTTAGCAGGGGGTGGGGAAAAGGGAAATAGAGAGTTGTTTTCAATTGGCGTAAAGTTTTAGTTATGCAAAATAAATTAATTCTATATCTCTGCTCTACAGCATAATGCCTATAGTCAACAACACTGTATTACATACTTAATGTTTTGCTAAGAGAGGAGAACTTATGTTAACTTTTCTTAACAGACACACACACACACACACACACACACACACGGGAACAGGGAAACTGGGAGTTGATGAATATGTCTATTACCTTGATTATGGTGATAATTTCATATGTGTATGTACAAACTCATCAAATTGTATACATTAAATATGTGCAGTTTACTGTATATGAATTATACCTCAATAAATCTCTTAAAAAAGAGTTAGAGTAAGGTCTAGAGTTGTACTACTGGCAATCCTTAGATATCATGACTTTATGATAGAATACTATATACAGTCATACATCACTGAATGACAAGGATACATTCTGAGAAACGTATTATTAAGAGATTTCATGATTGCGGGATTATCATAGAGTGTATTTACTCTACATGGTATAGCCTGCTACATACATAAGCTGTATGGTATACACATACCACATATGTACTAATGCATAGTGACCATTAATTATCTAATTATTACATATGAAAATAATTTTATTTGAATAATTAATGAATACTTTTATTAATTTCTCTTTAAAATATTAGAATGAGTAACCTAGAATATTGATATAATATCTGGAATATTGTCTTACCATAAACAAAGGAAATGAATTTATAAACTATTTCCTTGAAACATATTGAGATGAAATTTTAGAAAATAACATTTATAGAAGGCAACTGACAATAATTCTAGACAAAATATTTTTTTCTATTTTAAAGGTTATCCTACACTCTTGTTAAAATATTTAATATGTCCATATAAAATTCACATGCAGTGAAATGCATGTATCTTCAATGTATGATTTGATCAGTTTGACAAAAATATACACTTGCTGATAAGGTTTGGATGTTTGGCCTCTCCAAATCTCATGTTGAAATTTGATCTGCAGTTTTGGAGGTGGGACCAAATGGGAGGTGTTTAGGTCATAAGGGCAGATCCCCTCATGAATGGCTCGCTGCACTACCCCTGACAATGAGTGAGTTCTTGCTTTATTAGTTCATGTGAGAGCTGAGCTATTATTGACCGCCTGGCACCACCTCCTCCCTCTCTTGCTCCTTCTCTCACTATGTGACACATCTGCTCCCTCTTCACCTTCCGCCTTGATTGGAAGCTTCCTGAAGCTCTCACCAGAAGTAGATGCTGGCACTACATTTCTTGTGCGGTCTGCAGAACCAGGAGCCAAATTAACCACTTTTCTTTATAAATTACCCAGCGTCAGGTATTTTCTTTATAGCAATGCAAATAGACTAACCCACTTGCAAAACGTGGCCATCCCATAGGAAGTTTAGAAACAATACTTGCCCCCTCTCAAAAGACAACATTGTTCCTTCCTATTTTTGTCATCATAAATTAGATTTTCCTTTTTACTGAACTTCATATAAATAGAACAGTCTTGTATGAATTCTGTTATTGCTAGTGTGTTCTGTTATCATAATATTTTTTGAAATTTGTTATTGCTGAGTAGTATTTAATCCCATAAATATACCATACATGTTGTGTCCATTACCTGTTGTCCATTTTATTTGTGTTACAGTTAAGATTTATCTATTATGAAGAAAGCTGCGAGAAATACTCTAGGACAAGGCATTTCGTGAGCATATGTTTTAATTTTTCTCTAGAAAGCTGCAACCCACCTTACTCCCTACAGTATATCCTAGTTTTCAGTTAGGGCATTACAAGAAACTCCTGGAAGTATTTCTCAGTCCACTCTATTTGTAGTCTCTCCTCCTTCTGATAACTCAGCCTACAGGTCCTTTCATTGCTTTGTCAACTCGGCAGAACTACTATGCTCTGTTCAAACTCTGGCTTTCTGCAATGCGGTCAAGAAATCATCCCTAGGCAACAATCAAGTTGGGCATTTGTGCTCAAGTACATGCTCTGAACTTTCTTTGTCTCAGAGTTGTATTTGCATGTTGGCCTGAGAACAATTTCATTATATACATTGTCCACTTTAAAAATATTTACATTAGGAGAACTAATCTTACATCAGTTATTGCATCACTTTCAAAAGCATATTTAGCATATTTAAATTTGTTAATTATTTGCTTACATTTTCTTCACATCACAATATTAATTGTAAAAGCAAAAAACAAAACAAATCAAAGTTAAGATTCATCGTGGTTACATTATGTTGAGCAAATTATTAGCAATTTTCCTTTTCTAGATATTCTCACTTTAATGTCTATAATTTCCTTTGAAAGAAGCTTTGTATATAAGCAATTATTTCATACAAAAAGTTCCTAATTTGCCTCCAATTCTTCCCAATTTTTGAGGTCTAAAATCCCTCCAGTTATTGGAAATAACAAGAACTCTTGCCTAATTTCTCATTAAACCTATGAAAAAGAGAACAGGAAAAAAAAATTTTTTTTTCTTCTTATTTTTCCCTACCCTAACCCCTCAAAAGGGAAATAAAAAATATTTCTTTGACTCACTAAAAGAAAACTTCAAATATGTTTCTTACTACCATAAGGCAATATTTTCTCACCGTAGCATCTAGTCAGAAATGGAAAACAAAATCTTACTTACTTCGGGTTGTTTCTATAGACAGTGCCCTATTGCTAATGAAATAAGCTTTGTTAAATTATTCTAGAAAAATTTTGGATACAGTTTTCCTTTAGACATTTTAATTTCACTGTGCTTCTTGCAATATATCTAACTGTTGGAATAGATTTTTGAAAAGGAAATAAGTTGACTTTATTATTAAATTTTTTTAAACCAGTGCAGTATATTTCCTGAAAGCCTACTGCTGTATACAAAACACTGATTGGGTCTCTTAAAGGATTCTTTAACCTAATAAGGAAAAAGAGGACATGAAAATATGTAATTTAGGAAGAATGGAAAAGGAAAGAGTGAAATTAAGTGTTGAATGTGAAAGGACTCAGGTAACAGACACTGGTAATTTGAAAGTGTGTTAAGGTAGGGATCCTTTGAAAGTCTATATTAGGAAGATGAGGTTTACCTAGGATTAGGGGGCAAAATATAATGTTTAGATACAAGACAAATTTATAATTCTTGTCCTATTGGTGGGGGAAATTTTTCTTCTGGGTATAAAGGTAAAATGAGGAACAATAGTCAAAAGTTCTCTGAAATTTAAGTTCCATTATTGTTCTTAGTGTCTGGCAAATGACTGACAGTCAGCACATAATTGCTACTTGATAATGTGTGGGCCAAAAGGGTTTGTAATCTTAAGGGCGTATTTTCAAATTTCAGCTTTAATTCAAAATAGTTGTGTTAGTGGGCTCCATTTTATTATTTATAAAATGCAAAAAGGTTAATGTGAAAGATGTCTAAGATAACATGGCTTATTCTGGTTATGTATCATTTCAAGGTTTTCTTTCCCTTTCTTGACTAAATTGACATGTATACTCCATAGAGAGAATTCAAATACAAGAAAAATATGGTTCATAAATTTATCTAATCTATGCTTTGTCTTTAAATTGCTTCTTATAAATAGCACACAGTATAGCATTCTTATAAATGTAGCTTTTGTGTGAAATATGAGAATATTTATCTTTTAATAGGTGTGTTCAGACTATTTACATTTAATGTAATTATTAATATGTGTATTGAAATCTATAATTTTGGTTGTGGTGTTCATTTTTCCATATGTTTTTGTTTGTTCCCCTTTTCTTTTTTTTTCCATCTGCTTTGTGGTTGTGTTTTTATGATACCATTTTGTTTTCACTATTGGCTAATTAATTGTTAGTTACATCTATTTTCTAATTATTTTAATGGTTTCCCTAAAGTTTATAATAAACATCTTTACCATTAACCTGCCAATATTATACCACTTTATGTATTGCTTCATAATTTTGTAAGATGATACTTCCAATTCCCTCCTCCTATAATTTGTGTTACTGTTGTAATCAAAATTTCTAAATTCATCCTTACAAAAAGGAATTGAAAGAACTACTCCTGTGATACTGACAAATATTTAGTGGGTAGATATATTATTGGATCAAAAAGTTAAAATAGGCTGTGGAAATCCCAGAGAATATAATCAAAAATCAGTCAGATAAAAATTAATTTCCCACAATCATATCGCTTTCAGAGGACAGTGAAGATTTAATAAATCATCTTGTAAATTTAACATTGAAATATATGTACTGGTGTGTAATGAATCACAAAATTGGTTCCTCAACTTCAATGTTAATTTAGGAAGCAAGAGAATTAACTGAGAGAAATGTTTCAAAAGTACTTTCAAAAATTTAAATTTCTCATTGAGAAGGTTTCATTGGAAGATGGTTTAGAAGATATTTTTGCTCACTTTAACTAGATTAAGAAATACCTAGTCTCCCTGATCAGCCATTGAATTGAGTCTGCTGAGTATACTTTTTGATGACATAGACATTCTGAAATTATTTTCCCCTTGAAATATATTTAACCATGAATTCAATCATTTAATAGACAGTGTGCTCCATGAGACACTGTACTAAGCACTATTAATGATAAGATCCAATAACTACTTTGAATTAGAAAACGAGGTAAATGCTATTATGTGGAGATTTTCCCCACCAACAAAGCAAGCAATCCATTCTGTAGCAGATGAGAGAGAGGCATCTTCTATTCCAATTCAATTCTGACACTATCTTCCCAGAGATAGTGTCAGGTCCCACAGCTTGAAGTCTCAGTCCCACAAGACTATTCACACTTCAGACACCAGTCACCAATCTGGGCCTCTGGAACTTCTAACTGACTGACTTGGCTTCAAGTTGTGGTTTCTACAATCCCCTGTTTAGGCTGGATTAATTTGCTAGAGCAGCTCGCAAAACTCAGGGAAACACTTACCTACTCTTACTGGTTTATTATTAACAAATAAAATTCCAGATGTAGAGATACGTAAGGTAGGTCTCAAGGGTCCTGATACAGGAGCTTCCATTCCTGTGGATTTGGATGCGTCAGCCTCCCAGGATGTAGAGGAGTTCTAATTTGCCTGCAAGCCTCCACAAGTTCAGCCATCTGGAAGCTCTTGCACCCCATCCTATTGTGCCTTTTATGGAACTTCATTGGATAGGCACAATCCAAGCATGATTACAGTGTGAGCAACCCGTAGAAATGTGATTGAACAAAAAAGAGTATGATCTAATACTAATAGACTGACTGGGGAAACCCAGCAAGGCCTGTTTGTCCAGATTCTTCTTGGCCACTCTGTGCAGCATTGCTTCCTCCTGGGTATGCGGCAGGTCCCCTTCTGAAATGGGGGCATCTTATGACCTCAATGTTAGGGTGTGAAGTCGATATGCGAGGGGAGAAAGAATTTTCAGACAGTGATTAGGATATACAAAAGTAAAAGTTTATTTATTTTCCTGAGAAAGAAAGAAAGAGAGAGAGAGAGAGGCCATGACACACAGAGGAAGGAAAGAAATGTTGGGTGGTGAGGAAAGTTGCTTGGTGCTTTTAAAGGGGTAGAAAAAATCTTTTTTCTTTGCTCCAGGGGACTCGTAACAAAAGCAGCTGTAAAGCTGCTGTGTTGGCTTTTTCTGTTTCTCACATATCAGATTGATAGCAGAAATTAGTTTCTTCTTTCTTCTTGATAGCAGGAGACACCTGGTACTGTCTCTTCTTGAGGAAGCAGGGGAAGTCTGCACTCCTACTGTCCACTCAGGAATTTTTTCAAGGATGAGAAAGAACTCAAGAGATGACAAGTTAGGCTACATGTGTTTTAATTAAACAAAGCGTAGTTGTGTTGTGAGTTTATTTTTCTTACTTTCTGTTTGATAGTTTATTTTCCTCTCTTAGGTACGTTATTAGTAAGACCATCTTTCACTACAATCAGACAAGGCAGGTTAGAGAATTTTTTGAAAGCCAGCTCCAAGACAGAAAGGCGAGGAAAGATTGGAATATATTTTTAGTTTCTTTGGCCTGCCTTGGGGAGAAAAAGGAGCAGGTGAAAGGAGGGAAGAACAAGGTCAGAGAAAGAGATTCTGCTTTCTGAGGCTGCTTCTGAGGCCTAAACCACCCTTACATTATAACAATAGACTATCTTTTGCTTTTATCTCTCTGGAGCTGTTCTAAAGCTCATTCAGGAACCAAGGACAAAATAACAAAGACTTTAACAAAAGATACGTTTATTGTTTTAATCGCTTAGGAAATAGCAAGAGAGTTTCAAGCCAGAAACCATGAACAAAAACCAATATATATATATATGTATATATGTGTGTGTGTGTTTATATACATATATTAGTTTGTGTTTTAAGTATTTCTTATAATAGCGCATGGTATAAATCCCCCAAAATGTTATTTTTTTTTTTAATCTATAGAATCCTTAACTCCTCCTTAAAGTGAGTAATAATGTGAAACTGCAGGCTTTTTTCTGTAGCTCGATTACATAGGATTTGCTCTGTAAACACAATGAAGGCTTTAACCCAAAAGGTTGACCCTAATTATGTTTCTAAATTTATTAAATTTTAGATTTTTTATTTTATTAGAGTAAAGCCAATATACATATATACATACACACATATATTTAGCATACATACACACATAACACCTATACTTAGATGGATAGACAGAAGATAGATTATTCTCTCTATACTAGTACCTAACAGTGGGATTTTTATTCCTTGAAAGTTTAAAAGCAGTTCCTGACAAAATCAGGCAAGCCTAGAGCCATTTTCACCTGAAAATGTTTCCCAGTTTTTCCTTGACTGATTTTTTTCTTCTAAATCTAAAGCCAAGTTTGTAACTGAATTTTAATAAGAATGCTATTTATTCTAACTATATTTTTCAGAATATTTAGCATAGTTATATATAATCAGGGGTTTATGATATTTTCATTTCTTTTTTTATAGGTAGACTCAAATTTTTGCTTTTCATTTTATTGATAAAACGAAATCTAAGGTTAAAGGATGTTATCTTAGTTTGTTCATGTTGCTATAAAGGATTAGAAATTACCTGTGCTTGGGTAATTTACAAAAAAAAGAAAAGAGCTTTATTTGGTTTGCAGTTCTACAGGCTGTACAAAATGCGTGACACCAACATCTGCTTCAGTGACGGCTTCAGGGAACTTCCAATCATGGAGGAAGGTGAAGGTGGAGCTGGTGTGTCACATGGCGAGAGAGGGAGCAAGAGAGTGGAGGTGTCATGTTCTTTTATTAATACAAAAACAGCTCTCCAGTGAACTAAGAGAGTGAAAACTCATTCAGTACTATTGAGAGGGCACCAAGCCATTCATGAAGGATCTGCTCTCATGACCCAGACACCTTCCATTAGGCCTCATATTCAACATTAGGGATCAAATTTCAACGTGAGATTTGGAGGGGAAAAATATTCAAACTATATCAGATGTGAAAACTTGTAACATCAATGAAACTATCCTGGGTAAAACAAATTTATTTTTTTATCGCTCTGTGATTTGGAACCAGGCTTTTCTTAAATTAATTGAACTTGATCTATAGACAAATTTCCTTAGGGTTTCTGCCATATGGATACATGATCTCCCATGTCATTAATCAGTTAGGATCATCACAATGGATTTCTGGAAAGCAGTTATGCATCAATGCCTAAATAGCCCTCTTGTCCAAAGTTTCTCTTACTGGTTTCTTGCTCTTTATGTCTTTAACCCCTATATACTTCCATCATGATTAATGGAGACATTCCACAACAATTTATGTTCTTTCTCAGTTAAAGAGAAGTAATTTGTTTTATTTTTATTTTTTTTTTTATTTTTTGCTACAAGGAACAGAGACTTACTCGAACAAGTCTCAGGGGAGTGTTTTTTATATGGTTACACACTGTAGTCCCAAAGAAACCCACAGACAGACCAAAATACATCCAGGCCTCTTATGAAGTGTAACTGGCAATTTAAAAACCGTCAGGAATGCACATATCTATTTATCACAGGAAGAAATTCTCTCAGTCATTAGACCTCTGATTTTCTCTGAGTGTCCAGATTTTTTTTTAATAGCATTGTCTGACATTTTTATTGTTTTACCTGAAGTGCTCAATAGCAACAGGCTTCATCTCATGGTTTCCAAATTCTAAATTTCTAAAAGGTTTATCCAAATGGCCCAAATATTTTAATTAGGGCTCCAAAAGTCATAGGGAATGAAGTAGCATCCTTCTTCTTCATATATAAAATTTAAAAAGTTATGACCTATATATATTAAATATACATCGATTATATCTCTTCTCCTCTTCACAATTATGACTATGTCTCTATGACTATTTGCCTGTAGCCCAGCTATTACAATGCCTTTCACTTGCTTTCATTGCCTGCAACTTTTCACTGCTTCATTGCATTCTCCAGGGTACCATGAATGTCGTCTTCATAACTTTTAGGAATGGGTAATATACGAATATTGATGAGAATAAAGGGGAAGAGCAAGGAAGAGTGATTGGAAAAATCACAGACCTTGGAATTAGGTGGACCAGATTTGTAATCTTGCTTGGCTCTTTCATGAGTTATTTGCCACTAAGAAATTTGCTTAACTTCTAAAAAGCTTTAGGTTCTTTCCTGAAAAATGTGAATTTTTGCAGTTAGTATAGAATACCAAGAATTTTCCAGAGAATAAGAAAAGAAGCCTGACAAGATGGCATGTTTCCTTATGAATTGCAAGAGTCTGGAGACTAATCTGACTCTTGGTGTAATAACTATTTAATAAAAAATTTAATATGTCAGCACACTCAGAATAGTTTCAAAGTATCTCCTTCAATGATATTATTGCTGACTTTTCACATAATCTCTATTTTCCAAACATATTCTTCTCTCAATATTTACTAGACATGCAAATAAGATCTAATTGCTAAATGAGACCAAAGTGTTATAGATATTTATACTAAAATATTATATTTAAGAGTACCAGAATGGTACTAAGGTTAACTGTCCCATCTTTTTATCATTCTGAAAAAATATTTTGAGCCTAGAATAAGAACAGAGCTATATTCTGGGTTTTTCAGTATAGATATGTTTTGTTCTATTTGTGGCATCTGAACAGGAATATGCTTGTGGTTAGTCAAAACTCTAGTGGCTGTCATCCGTGGGAAAGGTGGTGTAGAGGAAATTAACTTGAGGCAAGGAAATAATAATGGCCTAAAACACAGATTTTCATTTTTATTTAGACAATAATTTTCTGAGTCAATAATAGTGTTTGTGGTTCCATTCGAGATTTGGTTTCAACAAAGTTTCCAATTACAGATGTTATTAATTTCCCTCAGAATCCACAGACTACCACATATTGCACGATATTTGATTTTTCTCTTTCAGAATATCACACAAAATTTTATTTGGAGTGAGGAAAAGCCAAAACAGAAAACCTAAAAACAAATGATTGCTGTGAAAACTGAGTACTTATTCTTTAGTGCAAAGCTTTGGTTTCAAAATAAAAATAAAATTTTAGAGTAACCAAAAACTAAAAATCAAAAGTACGTTGTGTCATTTAAGCTCTTACATCTTGTGCCCTACATATTACTCATCCTATTTATATTACAAATTTCATACAGTTTTTGATGTAATAACATTTAGCAATTAATAGCCTAGAAAGAGTGCTATTACTCAAAGTTTATGTTTAAAATAAGACCATTTAAAATTTATATAGTAGAAATCTTTAGAAATATTTTAAAAACTAGATTTTTTAACAGCACATATTTACTTATATGACTATAAAAAAAATACCCCCCCCGCCCCCGTATCTTTCAGAAAAGCCAGTGTTTCTATCAAGCCTTAATACAGTCACATATACTGTCATTTTCATTCAACTTATGTCCGGCTTTCCCTTGTCCACGTTTATGTCTAGAATAGACAATTAAGCAAGAAAACTGATCTTTTGGCCCTCGGGTGAAATCAAACTGATATGACCCATGGTCTATAATGGGTATCACCCAAGGCATGGAAAGATACTGACAAAATGGCCTCAGGTAATCTGCATACAAAATTGGAATTCTGGAGCCAAGGAACAAATCTATGAAAAGAGGAATTCCTCACATGCTTTAAAGTTGTTCTATATAATGCAGTGGAAATATGCCATGTCATAGTATTGAAAAGGAGATATCAGAAGAGTTTTCCTAAGTAAAATTGAAGTGACTATATGTCCCTATAAATAAGGCTTCAAAATTAAAGAAAAAGTCCAGTGGAAAGATAAATTGCTTAGCAGAAATCCATCAAAGTGAGATCGACATCAAGGAGTCAGGGAAAGGGATTTCCATAACCCATGAATCCTTTGTTTAACATACAGTAAATTGTATAGAAAGAGCTGTCGGGCTACAAGTATGTGTATTGGGAAGTCCTTATATCCCTTTTTGCTACAACTGGAAAAGTATAAACTATGAAGAAAGATTGGTAGTGGAAGAAAAGTTCAGTGAGAACAACAAAAAAAAAAATCTATGAAATGGAAGCTATAGCAGCAAAAAAGACTGAGATCTTACTACAACAGCACCAAAAGAAGGATTCAGGATAACTTCTCCTGGTCTGAGTTTACTTAAACATTGTAGTGAGTGAGCAACTGAGCAAGTGGGAATGGTGGCAGATATAATATAAAATCAAATAGTAATAATAAAAGCTCCACAATAGATAAGTGAAGGAGTTAACACTGCCTAGGGAATTGCAGAGATATATTTAGAGACTAGCTTTCTTTTCAGCTATATAATTTAGTCCATGAAGGACTAAAGTATTTGACTTGGACAGTTGAAGTTAGCCACTGAGAGGGTATAATTTTTCTGGTATTATGATTTGTCTGAATAATAAACTATTGAAGGAGAGGCAAAAGTGAAACTTATAATATTGTGTTACTTCTTCCTCTACCTCCCCTATGATTTTATTGTGTCCTTATAATTGGTTTTCACTTTTTTAGTGTATGGGCTTAGTCTGAATATATTATATCAAACCTCTCAGGTTGGCAGTAATTTTGAATATTTAGACTGGATGGTGAGGCAAGCCACTAGTCTTAGTTCACATAAATTTAAGATATTACATTAAAGAATATAAGGGAAAATGTGAATTACATTCATGTAGACTATTCCATGCCTAATTTTCAAATTTAGAGTTAAATGAAACTTTTAGTTAGCACTTTGTTAACTGTTGTTTAACCAAATTATCTTCTATACAAATGTTGCTGTTGAAGTATTATAAATTTTGAAGTCTGCTTTTGGACTCTGGGTTTCTTAAAGAAAACAAATATATCCGTGCATTTTTCCTCCTTGAAAATATGAAAAGTGATATACATACACACAAGAGTGCATAAAATTGTATCATACAGCATATCAAATAACTAAAAACAATGCCCGTGTAACCCTCATGTAGGTTCACAAGAAAATTGCTGCTTGGCCAGACTCTGTCATGGGTTCCTGCCTGATCCACTTTTCCCCAGCAGTAACTACTATGCTAACTTTCATGGTAAGTAGCTTTTTACTTTTCTTTATATTTTTACCACCTAGAATGTATGCCCCCAAATCCCACGAGTAACACATACGTTGACTTGATGGTAATTATGTATTTATTTTTATACGTGGTTTTACTACTTATGTGTATATCTCTAAATTGATGCAATTTATTATTGTATATTCCACCTTTTTATAAATGTAATCACATTGCATATTTTATTTTGTGTTTGTATATTTCACTTAATGTTATGTTTTAATAAAATATCTACATGTTTACATGTGACTAGAGTTCAGTAAATTTAATTGCTGTATGTTTGTTACATTTTATATGGATACATTACAATTTATCCATTCTACCACTGATGGACATTTCAGTTGTTTGGAGATTTGGGCTAGTACTGACATTTATTCTGGTACACATGTGTATGAGTTTCTCTCCACCTCAGAGTGGAATTTTTAGGTCATATGGATAACCTTAGCTTTCCTACATAAAGTCAATTTTTCCAAATAACTTATACCTATTCATACTTCTACAAAAAGAGTTTCAGAGAATTTATTGCTCCATAATTTAGGTGATATTTAGATTTCCAGTCTTTTTTGTTTCATTCCAATCTGTTATGTGTATTATAGTATTTCATTGCATTTTCTTGAATAGTAATGAACCTGATTACCATTTACTGTTAATTGATCTTTGGATTTTACCTTTTTTATCTTGAAATAATTTTTGAATTGTAAAGTTATGAAAGCAGTACAGAGTTCCCATATAACCTTCATCATGTTTCCCTAATGTTAGCATCTTAAATAAGCATGGTATACTAGTGAAAACTTTGAAATTCATATTGGTACAACAATGTTAACAAAATTATAGACTTTATTTGGAGTTTAATGATTGTCTTATTAATGTCATATTTCTATCCCAAAGTTAAATCTAGGACACCACATTGCACTTAGTCATCACGTCTCTTCAGACCTGTAACAGTTTCTCAGTCTTTGTTTGTTTCTTTTAATGACCTTTACACTAATTAGAAATACTGGTAGGATATTTTATTAAATTCCTTCTATTAAGATTTGTCTGATGTTTCTCAAAGTTGACCTATAGTTATTAATGTTGGGGATTTTCTAATGATGATTTTCTATTTGTATTCTTACTCCTTCTACATTTATTATTTGGAATAATTCTGTAGAGAAAATATGTCATTCCTTCTCCATTTTTTAATTCATTTAACCATATGTGCTCAGATATTTATTTTATTCTTTGCGTTGTAATCTACTAGTATCATTCTTAATTTTCTTGCTCAAATTGTTCTAGCTTCGCTCTTTGGGAGATCTTTTGGTCACTTTCTGTGGTCCTCTGACTTGCCCACATCCTTCTGGGTTTTTTTTTTTTTTTTTTTTTTTTTTTTTTTTTTTTTTCCCAGCCCTTTCCACTCTATGGTACTGCAAGATGCTCTAGGATTGTCTTGTGTTTTTCCCTGCCCAAGACCTAGAAATAGCCATGAGAACCAAGAGAACCAAGAAGCCATGGTTCTCTTTATTGGAGAATATTTAGAAACCAAGATACTTGATATGTTTATTGCTTCTGGGTTGCTTCTAAACCATCTCAATGGACAGAGATAATAATATATGTACTAACCTATGTAAGAACACACATCTTTAATTGTTTTTGTATCTACCTATCCACGAATGTATTAAGCTAACAACAAGATCATACGGTAGTGAACTCATAATTTTATGCTATCCTGGCACCCATTTTGAATATAATTTTAACTTTCTTATACCAGAAGCAGTTGACACAGTTTCTAGTTCTACACCACACCCAAATGGTTCAAGTCAGTAGCCAGAGATAAGAATTTAGAAGCATCACTTCTGCCTAGCAGACTGGGCTCCCAGCTTTCCCGCTGCTTTCTTTAAATTGACCATTCAGATATTTCCCGGTGAACTTAAAGTGACCCACATCATATTCTCTTATATATACTACTAGCTGCCTCTCTCTCTCTCTCTCTCTTTTTCTTTTTCTTTCTCTGTCTCTGACTCTGTTTCTCTCTCTTTCTCTCTCCTTGACTTCATTCTTGCCTTTGGTGACCCAGAGACTGAGAACTTTCCCCTGACTCATTATGCTCTCCTTGTCCAGGATCTGTAACTAAAAATCTTCAAACTTGTTTTTTACTGTGGTGATGCACTGAATTTACACCTTCCTTTTGAAGGACCAGGGTCTACTCCAAGTTAGGTTTTCCCCAGGATGCCTGGGAGGACACAAAGTGGGTCTCTCAGTGCCAGAGCTATGGTTAGGCAGGCATAAGTTGGACATGGGTCAGACAAGAGCCACAAGTTTATCTGCCAGTATAAACAAGTTTCCCACATGAGGGACCACACTGGTCATGAGTTAGATAACTAGGCATTAGGCCATCTGCCAGGTAAAAGAATTATCCTATAAAAGCACACTGTAAACACCCAAATCCAGCTCCCTTTCATTTCCCGTTAGGGCAGGGTTGCTAGCCACTCTGATGCTAAAACTCCAGTTTAGTTTGGGGCTCCCAAAATAATACTGATGTCAGACAAGACAGCTTTAAAATAATTTTGGCAAAGTAAAATTCTTAAGCAGATTTAATAAGGGGTTTTAATGTAAATTGTAGTTAAAATAGCAAACAAAGATTATAAAAATTTATCTCACCATTCACTGTTTATTCACTTACTAACAATACCTTAGTATAAACAGCAAGTAGAAAAACACGTTAATAAAATTTTTGAAATAGCAAACATTTTATACAAAATTATAGCCACGGATTTAAGAGTGGTGATCTTAAAAAGTATATGTTGAAAGTAGCATTATAAGTCAGTACTTTGAATGAGGAAGGTATGATGTTATACATTTAGTCATGCAACCTTGATTTCTTCGGTGGTAAAACAAGATAAAAACCAGATATTGACTTGAATTAAGTACACAAATGTTTGGTACATTAAACAGGTACTGCTGCTCACAGTTGTATATAATTATATTTTTATGAACATTGTGACACTACCAGTTGGTAGAATTTTGTAAAGCAAAAGTATATTTAAGAACTCAAGTTGCAATATAAGATTCCTCTCTGAAGAAGTCTGGAAGAAGGCCCTCCATTCAACTCAGTGGGATACTGAAGTACCTGAGCATTTGCTCAGTGTTTTACAAGTATTCTACACACAGCCTGTGGTCTGAGATTTCTAATCAATATTAAAATATAGTGTATATTGCTGCAATTATCATCCCACCTCATTTAACTCCCTCATTTACATCTCTTCTTCTTGTTAAGAAATCTACTAAAATGTTTTTTGGTTTTATTTTTTTTTTAAATTAACAAACATTTAGATTGATCTTTTTATTTTCTTTATTTTTATACCTTTTATTGGTTAGGCTTTCTATCTTTACTGTACTTAGTTGCTGAAAATGACTATAATAGCTACTTTAAAGTTTGTCTTTTTTCTATAATCCCAACATGTGTGTTATCTTGGATTTGGATTCTGTTGATTTTTTCAAATCTCTCAACTTGAGATTTTACTGATTGTTTATGCTGAGTAATTCTGAACTGTATCACGATCATTTTGAATATTAAGCCACAAGTCTGATGTTCTTGTTTAAATCCAAAAAATATACTGATTTTTATGGGTTTTATGCAGGCAATCCACCTTGTTGGATTCTGGTTGCACTGAAAAGCCAAGGCTCTTTTTAAAGCCTTTTAAATACTACTTGGAACTGTCCCCAAATGTACACCATCCACTGGCGAGTCTGTGACCAGGATGGTGATTTTTTTTTTTTTTTTTTTTTCTGTAGTTCACATTTCAAAGTCTTTAGTATTGTACTTAGGGACAGATCTTTGCATGTGCAGCTTGCGAGTATGCCCAGGAAATGATGAACATTTTTAAGGAGTTGCTCTGTAGAGCTCCTTCTTCTCTGCAATCACCCTCACTCTTTCTGGTTCCCTGGGGCTTTGCTTAGCTTTTCTTCCCTGCTACATACTTCCTGTGACTACATCCACTTTTAGAGACAAATAGCAAGTCAAAGAGAGAGAAATAAACGTGAAGCTTCACCTAATGTTCTTGGAACTACCACTCATATGGTCACAGAGATTGTCCTGAATTTATGGCATTTTTCTAACTACCACTATTGTCTCTGTTCCACTTTTGCCACCACTTTCACAGCAATTGCTGGTGGCGGGGGTGAGAAAGAACAATGAGAGAAAGAGAAACAGAGAGAGAGAGAGAAAGAGAGAAAGAAGAAAGGAAGGAAGGAAGGAAGGAAGGAAGGAAGAAAGCAAGCAAGCAAGCAAGCAAGAAAGAAAGAAAGAAAAGAAAGGAAGGAAGGAAGAAAGGAAGAAAGAAAGAAAGAAAGAAAAAGAAAGGAAGGAAGGAAGAAAGAAGGAAGGAAAGAAAAATGTATGCTTTCCACTGTCTCTGATCATTAAGAGTTTCTTTTCCCTATTGTTTGGAACAGAAAATGAACATTTCCCTTGGAGCTTTGTCTTCTGCACAATTCTGGTTTGGGACTGCCATTGAATCTAGGCAGGGTAATACTAACAGCAAAAAA
>RJWJ010004864.1:0-72408 GCA_004363605.1 Indri indri
GGAGACAAATTTAAACAGTAATATGTAATTTAGAGTTTTCTTTCTTTAAAAATGACCCTTGTTTGATACTTTCTATATTTGGTGAAATACAATCTTATGGTAAATAAACTATTGATTATTAAAGATATGGTTTGAATTGTTGTTTTAAGCCATAAGGCATTGCACTTTAAATTAATATTTTTGCACTTTGAAAGATTTGAAGCAGTTTTTGAAGTGCCTATTTTTTTTTTTTTTTGGAGCACCTAATTTTATTGTGAGGACGTAGTTTTAAGTGGGTTCAAAATATAAAGAATATGATAATGCTATATGGTAGTAATAGAGAACAAATGCTAAACCAGAATGACATTCTATCAGCATTCAAAGTGGGACTAAAAATATTCATTGTAGTGAATTTATTGAATTTTGGATATAAGTTTCTCTTTTGGAGCTTGTGCTCACCAGATAATTTAGGCGCTCACTCTTGTTTTAGGCATGTAAAGTTGAAAAGGAGTGCTAAACTTAATTTCCTTACATTAGTTTGTATTTTCCTTGGGTCATGTGCTTTTTTGAGAATCTAGTGGGATTTTCTCCCCTGAAAAGTTCACATAAGCACTTGCATGAACAATTTTGGATGAAATTCCTATCTTAACCTTCTAGAAGAAGCATAGAGAGTATACTGGATTCTCGTTACCAAAATTTGTTGTATCAACTTAGAAACACTTTTATTTCAGCCTATATTGAATTATACAGTTTCTGCAACTTTTTTGTTTACTTGTGTATTAAGCCTTGACGTTTAAGGAGGTTTTTTTTTTTTTTCACTTCTTTGTATTGAATGTGAAATTACTTGGTATTAAATGCCTTGGCTAGATGACTGGCACTATTAGTAATTTACACAAAAATTACATCTGATGTTTTAAGTATTCATTCTGTTTTCCTAAAAAGAATCAAGTCCTGATCTTTTCTATGTCATTAGGATTTAAATGGAGAAACGGCAGAGCGTCTCTGTATTAGAAGTCACTGCTAATTGAAAATATCAAAAAGACTTCTCTAAAGTTAATATGAAAATATTTAATATATGATTATTTGCTTCTACATGTTTTTTCAGGATCATGCCTTTTGAATAAAATATAGTACATGCGTATTGATTTTGATAACGTACAAAAATTTTTCAGTTGTTTTGAACCCAGCTTTGTAAGATATTGGTACTATTTTCTTATAACAGTCATTACTGTTTAATAGTTAATTGGAAACACTGATAAAGTACAGAGTATTCCTAAGCAAAATTGGTCTTAAATTTTTAGAATCTTCTTAAGAGGATTTATAGACAGAATGTATGAGTTTAGCCAGTATCCCCTAATTGTGCTTAGGTTAGTCTTTCCATTATTGATCAGAAGTAACTGCTGCAAAATTTCTGTTCTGTGTTTTTATGTAATAAAGCTGGTAAGTTATACCAGAGATTTAGCAAACGTGTAACATGGGTGGTTGTGAATCACAAATCAGAAAATATGAAAAAATTGTCTTAAGTTCCTGGTGAAAATTTATAGGTTTATGACTTTGAATGTACTTTGTAATTATACTTCGTAATATTTTTTCTTTTTTATTTGATAATTAGGCAATAAAACTAACAGCTTAATTTTTACAGTTGGCCAAGTCTGCAGTTTTCTTGTGAGGCCCTCAGATAATACTCCTGGTGATTATTCACTTTATTTTCGGACCAATGAAAATATTCAGCGATTTAAAATATGTCCAACACCAAACAATCAGTTTATGATGGGAGGCCGATATTACAACAGGTAAATCATGAGAAATTTTTAGTTATCTTTTACTTTTGGCAAACTAGTTGAAATCTTGATAATATAGTATATCAGATTCAAAATTATATAAAAGGTCCTCACTTTTTAAAATTACGAGACCTTTAATATAACTTGTAGTAGTCATGTCCAAAAATTTTTTAGGCAATGTCATAGATGAGTAAAAGTTGATAACTTATAATTTGCGATTTAAAAAATTATTTGTACATTAGCTATTTGCAGCAAATTTGCTAACTCCATATATTATCTGTAGAAGCAAAATATCTAATCTAAGAAAAAGAAGATATATTCTTTTATCAGTGAGCTGTTTTAATAGGAAACAAAGGTTCCTAAAGAGTTACCTGAGATTTATTTAATGTTACTATGTAATTGGGTTGTTCTCAAGTTGATATTTCTTATTTGTAATTATTGGTTTCTACTTCCCACCTTCAAAGTAAACTCTTTGCTTATCTCAAAATTCACAATGAATTTAAGTTACTTGATTACTAAGATAAGTTAATAGAGGAAATCACATGGTAGAATGTCAGCATTTTTTCTGTAAAATAGAAAGTAATCTTCATTTCTGGATAAAGGTTTTCCCATACCTGATTACTTGAGTGGCATTGTTTTCCTCTTTTGGAGACTGGCATAATCTTGTTCTAAAATACTGACATTTGCCTAGTTTAGCCCCTAAATATCACAGCAGCATTATCCATCCCAATTAGAATTTCTCTCAATTCCAGCTAGACTTTTGCGTGAATAGAGATCCAGCAGCTGGTTTATCTGGAAAATAAAACAAAAAAGTTCTTCTAGTTGCTTGCTAGAGTTCAGTGGACAGTTGTAAGATATCAGATGGAAGATATGAGTCTAGGCAATTGTACCCTTTTTCATACCTTCTTTGCACATTTTAGCTGCTTGAGTACCTTCTACATTACATTTCAGGTTCTAGACATCCTCGTCGAAAATCTAGCCAGCTGCAATTTGAACTCTTTATGTAGGAAAATTTATTTTTTCTGTTGTCTGGTTTTCTAGAGATTTGGAACATATACAATTATAATTAAAAACATCATTTTCTTAACTAAATAAATGTACATATTGAGTTTTTTAAGATAAAATAATTTATATATATTATTTTTGGGAGTTTGTTTTGTTTACTAACTTAAACTTCCTTAAAATGCCTATATCGTGCAAGGATGGAAAGTCTTCCTGCATACTGAGGCAGTGGTAAAACATACAGTCTTTTTGTGTCAATAAAGACCGTGATCTAACAAGCAAAAAGGAATATTTTAAGTACATTTCTGTCCAAATTACTGCAAAATTATTAGTCTCTTTACAAATAAGGACATTTGAAAAAATTAACCGTATGCTAATTTAGTAGCCTTGATCATTCCTACAAACCTTTGAGTTTCAGAATTTTTGCTCCCTGTGAATATGTTCATCTTACAAAGTTCAGTTAGTTGTATTGCTGTTTCTAGTTTTAATATTTTATTTATTTTAAGAGAGGCCCAAATTATGTGAATGATACCTGGAAAATGACAGATTTTACAGTTATTTTAGAATTATATACTTCATTTCAGCATTAATGTCATAAATAATTCCTAGGAAGCTTCACCTTTGTGATTATCACCTATTTAGATACAAATGTGTAAAGTAAGATTTTTCAATAAATCCATTTAACACAGCAGTACTCTGCTGTCCTGTCTCCTGTCTCCCCATTAACTGTACATTAGACTTTTGGTAAAGAGAGGTAGCAGTTATATCTGATTTAGAAACTGTTAAGATATAACTTTAATATTCCTATATTAGAGGTTTTAAAAAAAAATAGAGGCATTTAACAGTAAATTGAATTTAGCAAATATTAACTGACAAATTTAATTCATGAAATGTACTGTGCAGATCTTGTGCATATATATTAAAGAAAAAGATACAGATTCTGCATTATTAGTGCTCAGGTCTATAAGAAAAGATGTTTTGCAGACTATGATAAATTCAGGGGATGAACAAATATGTATGAGTATCAGTGGAAGAGAATCGAGATGATGGTGAGACCAAAGAAGGAGGATTTGGCTCAGACCTTGAAGATTATTATTAACATTTATCTAGTCTTCAAGAAGAGGAGCACATGATTTTATATATTAAGTGCATTACTAAAATTAGAGTATAGGATATAATATCTCTAAAAACTCATTTTTATTTCAGAAGTAATTTTATACTGAACATATTTTAGTTTTCTGAGATGTAAATCTGTCTGATTTCATAGCTAGAAATTTTATGGAATGTCTAGGAAATTTTGGTTTTCTGTATCTTCCTTGACTGTTTCTTTAGGTGTTTCTGGGTAGATTATGAACAGAAGACTAATTTTTAAAAAAATTCCTAACTCCACCTCATTGGTAAAAACCAGTCTGATTGGTTGCTACTCACTTTGGAATTTGCTCATTAACAATCTGAACTATATTTCACAAGTTTCCTATTCTTTGAGCTCGTGGAAAACAATTACACTGTAACATTGAGGTGCTACACAGGATTGATTTCATTTTACAGTTACTGAGCCAAAACCTTTGATGTTTACTGATTTTCATAGATTTGATGCTTTTTGCTTTAAAACATATCTATTTGGTGGTATCTAGTTATATTCAAATATTTTTCCTGATTTTCATTTTTCTTTTAACAAATTTGGATTTATGTGGTATTGTATTTTTTCTTTAAAAACTTAACTATCCTTGTCTTTTTTATGATAATTTCTTTTTATTTGTCTCATTTTTACCCTACCCCTCTCTGCCTTTGTATTAAATGCTGCCTCTGGTATTTAGTTCATATTTATTCATACTCATTTTTTTAATTCGTTATCTTTTCAGGTGTTTTGCTTTTAATATTATTTATATTTGGTTTAAATTAACTTCATAGTATTGGGAAGATAACTTATATTTGGATATATACCTATACACATATCCTAATTATTTTATCAGAAGAACTATGAAAAAAATCAAGTAGCAAGTTAAACAAAATCTGTTTGGGGAAATGCTTCCTAGGTTTAAAATTTCAGGATTTAAATATTTAGGACTTTATCAGTGGCCTACTGATTATAGAGAAAGACTCCTTTTAAATATTAAAAGTACCCAACATTATAGCATGCTAAAATTTATGTTAAAATACATTGTCATTTTATTTTCAGTTTTATTTGTAATGTTTCTCAAATATTTGGAACAATTTATAGCATTTTTTATTCAAGTCATCAATCAGCCTTTCTTGCTATATTCCTACATGTAAGATTACCTCCTGTTGTTTTGTTTTTTTCAGGGGTGGGGTGGGGAGGCTTTCTTCTTTCACTTATTCATATGTTTTATGACCTAACTCCATCCGATGTAAAAGCAGAACATGTAAATGTTTTTATGGTAAGAATTCTTAGTTCATCTGAACTCTGCTTCCCAAATAAATGCCATTTCTCTGTCAGTCCTTCCTATCAGTATCTCAGAAGTAGTACTCTTGTTAAAAACAAAAACAAAACCATAGGCTTTTAATTATTTCCTCACTTATGATGAGTCTTTGAGTATGGGTATTATTGACTTGGCTGCCTACTTGATGTGTATAGGAAATTGGAACTTCTGACTCATGTATTCTGACCTGTAAACCTATATTGGGAACCTTCTTGTTTTACTAAAATAATGTGATTGTTATGATCTTTTATTCCATTAATGTATTTGGATTGTATGCTTTAAAAATATTTGATAATAGATAATCCTTGATAACAGGGTTCACATGTATTTTATAAGATTTCCATTTTTTATAAGACAATTATGTCAATGTTAGTAATTTTTATTTTAACAGCATTGGGGACATCATAGATCACTATCGAAAAGAACAGATTGTTGAAGGGTATTATCTTAAGGAACCTGTACCAATGCAGGTCAGTGTTTTTTGTTTTTTGTTTTTTTTTGTTTTTTTTTTTGCAACAATTAGCATTTTAAAATGCATTTTGGTAGTATGTTTATTCACACTTTCATACAATTAAAAATGGATAAAATTGAAAACAGATTATTTAGATTCAGAAATTAAATTGTAAAAGAATATCTTAGTTTTCATGTATGTTGATTCTAGATAATTAGGAAGTCTTTGGTGGCTTTGTGACAAGCAGTCATGGTGGCAGAAGCCAAGTTACACTAGGACAGTGAGGGAGTGTTTTGGAGGCAAAAGTAGAGATAGCAGGTTTATAAACCACAGGCAGGTTTATTTTGGTAAGCATGATAATCAAAGAAATTAAAAAAAAGAATAGAAAAGGATGAGGGCCAAAAAGGGTCTAAACTTTTTATTTCGTTGTTTATTTGCCTATAATTTTATGACAGCAGAATTTGAGCATGTCCTTATACTCCAAGTAAAGACTACAGTAAAAGCTAGGCACAGTGGCTTGTGCCTGTAGTCCCAGCTACTCGGAAGGCTGGGATAGGAGGATCGATCGCTTGACCCTAGGAGATTGAGACCAGCCTGGGTGATACAGCAAGATCCCATCTCTTAGATAGATAGATAGATAGATAGATAGATAGATAGATAGATAGATTAAAAAAAAAAAGACTGTTGTAAAGAGTAGAGTGACAGTAGTCAGTGGGGGATGAGTAATGACAGTACCTTATATACAAGGTCCTACAGAATACATGATTGAATGAAATCCAGAACATAAGAGGAAAGAGTGGCCTTGAACAAGAGAACCTGTTAAATACTAGTTGCTTAATGCATGGGGTGATTAGTCTCTCTTCCTCATTATACTTTCTGAAGTGAGGTAGGGAAAAGGTGTTACATGGATTAGAAAAAAGTTCAGAAAAAAGGTGCTTAAAAACACTGATTAAGAATTTTCCTATGTGGAAATGGAGGTACTGATATTCCAGGGACATAAAGGATTGTGAAAGAGGTTTTGTGTACCCAGGTGAAGTTGTACAGTAATTTGTAGCATCTCTAGTTTCTCCATGTTTCCTCTTCCTAACAAGTTTATTTCATATGGTTATCCCTACTACTCATTGCAGTTACTGGGGCAGGGGAGGGGAGGAAAATCATTATTTTGAAGGTAAATATAAATTCAAGAATCATCATAATCTTGTCACATTTTAATATACAGGCATACCTCATTTTATTGTGCTTGCTTTATTGCACTTTGCAGGTAGTGCATTTTTTACAAATTGAAAGTTTGTGGCTGTACTGCATCAAGGAAGTGTATGGGTACCATTTTTCCAACAATGTGCTCATTTTGTAGCTCTGTGTCACATTTTGGTAATTCTTGCAATGTATCAAGGCTTTTCATTATTACCATATTTGTTACGGTAATCTGTGATGAGTGATCTTTGATGTTGCTATTGCAATTGTTTTGGGCTTCCATGAACTGTATACTCACAGAAGATGGTGGTCTTAATCAGTAAGTGTTGTGTATGTTCTGACCACTTCACCAACTGGCTGGTCCCCCATCTCTCTGCCTCTCCTCTGGCCTCCCTTTTCCTTGAAACACAACAATATTAAAATTAGACCAATTAAAACCCTACAATGGCCTCTAAGTGTTCAAGTGACAGCAAGAGTCACATGTCTCTCATGCTAAATAAAAAGCTAGAAATGATTAAGCTTAGTGAGAAAAGCATAACGAAAGCTGAGATAGGCTGAAAGCTAGTTCTCCTGTGCCAAACAGTTAGCCAAGTTGTGAATGCAAAGGAAAGAAATTTAAAGGATACTCCAGTGAACACAGGAATGACAAGAAAGGGAAAACAGCCTGATGGCTGATACGGGGAAGGTTTTAGTGCTCTGTCTGGATAGATCAAACCAGGAACAACATTCCCTTAAACCAAAGCCTAATCCAGAGCAAGGCCCTAACTCTCATCAATTATAGGAAGGCTGATACAGGTGGGGAAGCTGTAGAAGAAAAATTTGAAGCTATCAGAGGTTAGTTCATAAAATTTAAGGAAAGAACCCATCTTCATAACATGAAAGTGCAAGGGGAAGCAGCAATTGCTGATGTGGAACCTGCAGCAAGTTGTCTAGATCTAGCTAAGATCATTAACAAGTGTGGCTACACAACAACAGATTTTCATTGTAGGCAAAACAGCCTTCTATTGGAAGAAGATTCCATCTGGGACTTTCATGGCTAGAGAGGAGAAGTCAATGCCTGGCCGCAAACCTTCAGAGGATAAGTTGACTCTTGTTACGGGCTAATGTAGCTGATGATTTTAAGTTGAAGCCAGTGCTCATTTACCATTCCAGAAATGTTAGGGCCCTTCAGAATTATGCTGAATCTACTCTGCCTGTGCTCTGTAAATGGAACAACAAAGCTTGGATGACAGCACCTCTGTTTACAGCATGATTTACTCAATACTTGAAGCCCATTATTGAGACCTACTGCTCAGAAAAAAGATTCCTTTCAATATATTACTGCTCACTGACAATGCACCTAGTCATCCAAAAGCTCTGATGGAGATGTATAAGGAGATTAAAGTTCTTTTCATGCTGATACATCCATTCTGTAGCTAACGGATCAAGGAGTAATTTTGACGTTCAAGTTTTATTAGTTAAGAAATGCATTTTGTAAGGCTGTAGCTGCCAGAGACAGTGATTCCTCTGGTGGATCTGAGCAAAGTAAATTGAAAATCTTCTGGGAAGGATTCACCATTCTAGATGCCATTAAGAACATTTGTGATTTGTGGGAGGAGATCAAAATATCAACATTACCAAGAGTTTGGAAGAAGCTGAATCTGCCCATCATGGATGTCTTTGAGGGGTTCAGAACTACAGTGGAGGAAGTAACTGCAGATGTGGTGGATGTAGCAAGAGAAATGTTAATAGAATTAGAAGCAGAGCTTGAAGATGTGACTGAGTTACTTCAATCTCATGATCAATCTTTAATGGACAAGGAATTGCTTCCTATGGATGAGCAAAAGAAAGTAGTTTCTTGAGATGGACTCTACTTATGACGAACGTGCCATGAACATTGTTGAAATGATAACAAAGGATTTAGAATAGTCTATAAACTTAGTTGATAAAGCAGTGGCAGGGTTTGAGAGGATTGACTCCAGTTTTGAAAGAAGCTCTACTGTGGGTAAAATACTATCAAACAGCATTTGATGCTACAGAGACATTTCTCACGAAAGGAAGAGTCAGTTGGTGCGGCAAACTAAATTGCCATGGGCACTCCAACCTTCAGCAACCACCACCTTGATCGGTGAGCAGCCATCAACATCAAGGCAGGACCCTTCATTAGCACAAAGATTAGAACTGGCTGCTGAAGGCTCAGATAATCATTAGCATTTTTTACCAGTAAAGTTTTAAAAAATTAACATGTGTACATTGTTTCTTTAGATATAATGCTATCACTTAATGTCTATCAAGTATAGTGTAAACATAACTTTCATATGCACTGGGAAACCACAAAAAATTCATGTAACTCACTTTATTGCTGTGGCCTGGAACCAAGTCTACAGTTATCTCTGAGGTACACTTGTATCGGTCTTCATTTACTTATGCATTGCTAGTAAAATATAAGGTCCATGAGAGCAGAGATTTTTTTTTTTTTTTGAATTTTTTTCCCCCAGTGCATAGTGCAATACTTGACATTAGGTGTTCAATAAATATTGGTTGAATAAATGACTCTCTGCTTTCCAGCAGGAAGTAGTACCCACTTTAAACTGTGTCAATTAATACTAGTATGTTTTAAATCTCAGTGTGTTCCTATCGCTTATCAGTCTCTTTCTGCCTATCTAAATACTGCTAGTTTAAAATCCATTTTAAGTTTTACTTCCTTCTTGACAACTTCCTGATAACTACAGTCAGCATAGATGTACTACTTTTGGCAGTTCTGGCAGACCTTGGATGCTTGCTCTTCTAATTACTGCCAAAGTAAAACAGACTTAAACAACAACAACAAAAAGACAACATAGTGTGGTGTGTGCTTTCTAGAAACCATTGCTGAGGGGTCAGTGTGCCTTTGCCTCCCCAGTGACAGATCCTGCCATATAATTCCATTGCTATATTCTTAATTGAAATTCATATTGGCTCTTTGAGTAAGTTATGATTTTGATTTGTTTCATAGGTCCATAAATTTTATTTGCCTGTAAATTAAATCATAAATTTTTCTCATCCTGAATTTGTGCTTGGATTTTTCTAATTTAATTTATTACAGTTAGAAAAGTAAGTAGCATGTGGCATCTAGTAAACTTTTAATATGTAAGTCTATAAGGTTGCTTTAAGAATTACTTCAGAGAGATATATATAGTGTGCCTCAGTCTTACGTGTGCTACTGTTTTGCAATTGAGCAAACTTCAAATTGTTTTTTTGCAAAAGTGCCTATAATGCATTGAATACCTCAGCTGTAACTGGTGCTGATTATAAAGCAATTTGATTGCTACACAGAAACTATTAAATGCTATTTGTAGTCTATTTAGTGCCCAAAGTGAAAGTAGGTTATAGTAGAAGTTTGGGGAATAATAAAACTCACTCATTCTTCCAGCAGCATTCTAACTAGAATACAAAGGCTATTAATATCCTTTTACAAATGGACAGATTAGCTGACAAAATCAGTGCATCCCCCCTGGGTCAACTCTGTGACCCTGTGTACCCAAACTCAGGCTAAGGCGATGGAACAGAAAGAGCAGAGTCCTAGCTAGGTCTACTTAGTTCCTAGAACTAACACTTCTGGAGACAGGCATTAAGAAGAAGGGGAGTCTTTTGAGACAACATACCCCAGAATAAAAGTAACCAACATTTTTAAGCACTGTATTTTAGGTACTGATTTTTATATGCATTAATTCATTTAATTTTTTCATCAACTTGATGAAGCTGACACTATAATGATGCCTATTTCAAAGACAGGGAAACTGAGAACAAAGAGATTAATTACTTAAACCATCAATCCATCCTTGACTCTTCTCTTTTTCTCCTGCAATCTATCTGTATCCAACATGTCAGGAACATTATGCTGACTCTGCTTTCAAAATATGTCTAGAATGTGACCACAACCAGAATCTGACTTCATCTCCCTGTTTCTACCTTTGTCCCCTTACACTGCACAGCAGAGGGATCCATTCAAAACGTCAGATCTTGTTACTCTTCTGTTTAATACTTGATGACGTTCTCCATTTCATTCAAGTAAATGGCATATAAGACCCTACGGTGGCATCTCATTAGTTTTCTGAACTCATCTCTTTCTACTAGCCCCCTCTTGTCACTCTTTCCCTGATTTTTGCTTCCATGCTTTTTTGTTTGTTTGTTTTAAACATGGCAGGCTCTTTCTTTCCTTAGGATCTTTGCTTCTAACTGTTCTCTCTGCCCAAAATGATTTCCCCTCAGATGTACACTTGCATAACTCTCTTACATCTTTCAAGTTTTTGCTCAGAAATTATTAATAGCTTTACAATCACACTTACTTAGACACCTTATTGGATACTGCAACTTACTCTACCTTGCAAAGCACTTACCATCTTTTAACATATAATACAATTTATTTATTATGTTTATCATCTCTTTCCTTGGTTAGAACTTTAGTTCGATGAGGATATGGGTCTTTGATTTGTTCACTGATGTATCTCAAAAACGAGAACAGTCCCTTGCACTCTGTAAAATAAGCTTATTAAATGGAGTTTTCCTAGCTATTAAGTGACAAAAGGCAGGATTTACAACTGAAGTCGGCTTTAGGAGCCTGAATACCTAACTTGCAGGGGAAAGCTTGGGTCCAGCAGCTGTCATGCTCCTACCAGTCAGATTATCTATTTCCCTTGGTGAGGAATGTGTAAGATGGGGACCTCTCTGTTCAGGACTCTCTAGAGAGTGGGCTGAGATAAGGAACTCGTAGAGAAACTGTCCCTCCTCTCACCTAGTGATTTACTACAAATTGAAAGTGAAATTGTGTTCTTGCTTATAGGGTCTTCTAATGTACTGGAATCTTTCAGGATTTGTAGGTCAGTGTAACAGTCCTTACTGTAATATAATTTTTTAAATTCTTCTGTAGATTATCTTGAAATCAGGTGTTTAAATCCAAATATTAGTGTATTAATATGTCTTAAATGACAACCACAAAAATGTCCCATTCTGCATCTAATAATAAGTGTCATCACTACTGAAATAAAGATTGATAAATACAAATCTGTATTACCAGAAAAGTGTAGTCATCACTATTTTATTATCTAGGTCCAATGTACTCTTTTAAATTTTTTATATTCTTAAGTCATTTTACAAATAATTTGCAGAAGAATAAAGGGATAATCTAAAAAACAACTTTATTAGAAAATGTAGTCAGAATTTAAATATAGCAAACCCAAATTTTTGTTCCATATTTCCTTGGTTTTAAAGGCTTACATACTTGAAATGGGCAATGTCTTTTGAATGCAACTAACTGCTGTACACCTTTCATTCATGGAACTAGAAACGTACCCATCTTATAAATTCTAATTCCAGATTTCCAATACATCTCTAATAAGTCCTGCTTATAATTACGCTGGTTTTTCTTGCACTTTACCTGTCAAAATGCAATACTGATTGCATTTTGCATTCCATATTTTAAATACGTCACTGCTGGGTTCTAGCTTATGATTCATTCACTCTTGTTGTCATCAAAATGCAATGCTTTCGAAAACTTCGATGGCTCCTAATTTTGTTGGAGAGTACAGTCTTTGCTCTGTAAGTGTAAAATCATTTTGTTTAGATTTAGAAACACCAATTAAAATGATTGATCCAATGAATTGTCTTGTTTCTTCATTATATGTTTTCTTTCAATAATTTTAATTATACAAGTGCCTTCATCTTAGGTGAATTTTTGGTGCACAAACAAAAATTTAAAGAATGGTCTCATTTCCTTTTAGCAAAAGAGGATAATCCAGGTTCTTGTAACAAAATATTGCATGATGATGGCTTTTCTACTGAATTACTAATGAGATGACAGCATCATATTTCCCCCTTTTTAGAAGTAATATGGCCCGCTTAGTGATTTTTGAGTTTGAGAAAATTTATCGAGTATATTATCATCTCAAAAATAATGGCCTGAGATTTTGCTTATCAAAATCAATTTTGCCATCACATTGGAGCCCGGAGTACTATTTCTTTGCAGTCATCTTCTGAGTCTTCGAATAATTGTTAAATATCTTCCCCTGACAATTTTTCTCTTTACCATTATGAGGAGTTCCGAATTTTTACCTATGTTTAATGAAAGCTAAAATAAGAAAGATGGTCCTTTGTACTTTTTGGAAAGATGCTGCAATACTTGACAACACAGTAAAAAAAAAAAAAAAATCAAAGAGTGATGCAATACAGATGATTTGTTTTACTACTGTCTCATCCTCTGGGCCAGGGGTTAGCAAAGTTTTTCTGTAAAGGGCCAGACAGTAAATATTTTCGTTTTTGTGGGCCATTCAATCTCTGTCTCAACTACTAAACTCTGCCTTTGTAGTTGAAAGGAACCAAATACAATACATAAAGGAATGAGCAGGCTGTGTTCCAATAAAACTTCATGTACAGAAACAGGTGGCAGATGGGGTTTAGTGTGCATACCACAGTTTGTCAGCCCTGCTGTAGGAATTTCATTCTTATATTTTTTTATTAGTATTTTTAGCATACTTAGTAATAATTATTGAGTAATGATGAAATAGTTCTTAGGATGATGAAACAGCAGAATGTTTCAAGATATAGGAGAAATAAAATCATGAAAATCCCATAACATATCTTAGATTTTTAAGACGATTGAATGGACCCATGAAGTTTCTAAGAAGGACGAAAAGTCATAAAATACTCATCCTTGCAATTAAGAACTGCTCAAAAGAGAAACTAAAAAACTAATATTGATTCCAGTTGACTCTGGTAATAAAATCAAAGGTTGACTTATTCCGGAAGGATCATGATAAACTTACTCGCCTTATATTCTCCTGACATTTTTTTTTTTTTTTTTTTTGTTATTTGGGGGATTTAGCTATTAATGCCAGCTCTGCTATAATGTGACATATGCATTCCTAAAAATCATAGCATTGTGCAAAATCAAGCAATAAAAATTACAGGGTTTGTGGGAAAAGTGGGGTTAGGGGTGTAAACACTTCAAAAACTCCATTGGTGACACATTAAAAGGGATAGGAACCTAATAAAAATGTAGCATAGTTTTATACATGCTAAATGATTAAGAAATATATAAATGTTGCAATAAATGTGGTACTTTGTCTTGAAAAAAAGACCTGAAGTTTAGTGGCCTTCAGAAGGATTGAAACATGAGAATGTTGTGAAGTAGGAAGTAGGAGGAGGAGGATTATCTGATATCGGACAGTTATAACACCAGATGTAGATGTGTGGATGAGAGTAGCATAACACCCTTGGTGAACTGTTATATATTTGGAGGGAGTGTGTTTTGTATATTCCCACATTTCGGTTCAGCTGGGTACACTTTTCTGTGTTCACTTCGTGTTTCCTGCATATTGTGTATGAGCAAACGTGAATTCGCTTTGTGCTCAAATTGATCCTAATTTACCAGTTGTGTTGGGACATATTCATGTTTTCAAAACATCATTTGCTGTAAAATATAATAAAACTGTATTTCTGAAAATACTGAAAATAGATTAATTGTCCCTGAACACACAGACAGCTTATTAGTTGTTCTTGGGAAAAAAACCTTTCTGAGAATTTCTTTGGAAAGGAGAAAGATGTGTCATGTATGTCTAGATTTTAGTATTAAATACAGTTTGGTTTTTAAATTGGTAATTTAGTAGATTTTTTATTTCATTTCCATCAAGAATTCATGAAATGATTTCTTTTTTTTTTTTAAACTAAGGATCAAGAACAAGTACTCAATGATACAGTGGATGGCAAGGAAATCTATAATACAATTCGTCGTAAAACAAAGGATGCCTTTTACAAAAATATTGTTAAGAAAGGTTATCTCCTGAAAAAGGGTAAGTAAACTTTTAAGACTAAAGATTCAATTTTAATATATTACTGTTAACCCATTTGATAGAGGCATTGTAAATATCAGGCACAGAACTTAACCATTGTGATATGTATTTCATAAGTTGTTTTGACATTATTAGTAATTGACACTTGTTTAGAGTGTATCTAAGCATCCTTCAAAATTTAGAGTCCAAGTATATTAAGTGCACATTTCCAACCAGATTCTTTGGTCCTTGCCCCCATGCTTTTTTTTTTTTTTTAAATAGAAACTCCTTATGGCACTTGGCACATTCATGGTATTGATGTTTTTATTTTATAGATTTACCTCAGTTCGACATAAAGACATGTTTGGGAGTTGGGGGTGGGGTGTTGTTTAGTGTAAGGATTTTTTCCTTAAGACTGGAAAAGAATTACTCCAAAACAAGAATTTTGAAGATTTTGTCATAATGAAATCGCTAAAGATATAGTTAAGGTATCCTTGTCATTTTACTCTTTGATTCATTAAAATAAGCAATATAACAAAATGTACAGATTAGTTACAGACATTTTATGTACAGATTGGTGAATTTAAGCTTTGGAATAAAAATTGAAGTATATTTAATTATTTTCATCAACAATAATTTTTGTTATTTTAATATATGATTTCACAGTTTGGCTAAGGGAAAACAATTTTTTTTTTTAATAGGCAAAGGAAAACGTTGGAAAAATTTATATTTTATTTTAGAGGGCAGTGATGCCCAACTTATTTATTTTGAAAGTGAAAAACGAGCTACAAAACCAAAAGGATTAATAGATCTCAGTGTATGTTCTGTCTATGTTGTTCATGATAGTCTCTTTGGCAGGTAAGAATTTGGTTTCCTACTTTTCTTTTGGAATTGTTTTAATAATAAAATAGTGGGTATGTCCAGATCATTTCAAAGTATAGCAAGGCAAACCTATTTTGGGAGCCCTGAAGTCATCTTCTAAAAATGTCAGATTTACTTTCTAGGGTAAGTTTTGTCTACCTATGTATGAAATCTACTTTATTGTATTATGTAGAAATCTTTGGAATAACAGATCCTGTAGTCAGATTTAAGCTGTATGTAGCACATTTTTCCTCCCTGTCCCCACCAACAATCTGTTGAGTGACTCTGAGTCTTTTCACATTTCGCCTGATTTTTGTACATTCTCTGTTAACTCAGTGCATCCAATAGTAGTAGGTGCTTGCAATTCTGCTGTTAACTCTATGGGCACATTCCTAAGAACTTAACATTAAAAAGCAGTCATACCATAAAAACAATTGTTTCAGTAGGAAAAAGGGTATTTGAATTTGAAAAATAAAACATTTTTCTTACACTGATGTCAAGTTCTTTTTCAAAATAAATATAAACGTATCAGCTAAATCCTGAACATCACTAGACAAATCCATTTCTTGATTATATCTAGATTTTTGCTCGAGAACAATGCCGTTCTTTACTTTTCACTGTATTATAAATAATGCATCCCAGAGTCTTTGTAGATATACATATCACTTTTATTACCCATTGTTGTGACTAATAAAACACAAAGCACTTAAAACAACTTGTTTTTCTGCTGCAGGATGGCATTTCTTACTAGGCAAATCTAGATTTTTTTCTGTTGAAGTTGTGAAACTTCAAGAGAAATACCTGTAAAAATATGTGATTTCTTTTTTCCAGTGTGTTTAGGAGATAATGTTATGTTACTTGTGATTTTGATAGGTAGTCATTTTTTTTAAATGATCAAAAAGGTTTGGGAAATGCTGAATTGAACAAATAGTTTTCCTTACAGCAAAGATTTTTGGAGTCTTAGCGTTTATGTCGTCAGTCTCTAAGATAATATGAAGTATTTCATAAATTCACTTGACGTCGATACCCTCCCCTTTTTTCCTGAATACTCCCTAATATCTCATAAAAAGAGTTGTTCCAAAAAACACAAAGTTGGGTAAAATACGATTTCTTGACATTTTTTTTCCCCTCCTTTTAGCAGTATGGGGATTCGGGCCTTCAAATGGGGTTGGATCAAGCCCCCGGCTCCTTTCCTCTTTAATTCTGCTCTCCCTTGCTTTGTGTGTGTTGAATTTTTCAAATCAGTTTCTCACCTGGTAGCAAACAGTACCAGAGAAAGGGCTGTGAACATTCACTCCCCTAGCTATTAAAAATCCTGAGAATACACTTCTACTGAGCCACCTCTGAACTAATTTCTAGTCTTGGGTTACCTGAGGTAGCAAAAGGAGTGGGATTACCCTGATAAATAGAATGAGGCCATTCGGTGCCCAGCCCTGTTGCTGGAAATGATCTCACCCAGGTAGTGAGGCTGCTTCACTTATTGTGTGAATAAGGATGTTGGGGAGACAACACTATTGACTACCAAATATAGTTTATCAGTACTACAACAGTTAAAACAGTAAATGGACATTCTGGGGACAACTTTATTGAGATCGGTAATATGAAATTGGTGATTTTTGAGCTGAGTCTTGGAGGATGGGTATAAATTCATTCGGTGGTTGATTAGAGCTTCCCAACCAGTGTGTCATTAATCAGTAAAGGCGTCCCTTGAGATACCAGTGGTTGTAAAATGTTATTGTAATAAAAATATTTAAACAAGTGTTTGACATTTCAAAAATTAAAACACTTGAAATTATATGGCTCCCTGAATAAACTGTTCTAATTCATTATTTTGTGGGGGCAAAAGAATTGGTACGTAATACTTGCAGACAGAGAGCTCTTTATGGTGGCCATATTGTAGTACTTTTTTTTGTTAAATCACCCAGTTATTGTGAATATTACTTGAATATAGTTTTTTGTTAATCATCAATGAAGTTACTTTTTGTGTTCATGCATAAATTTAGTTTCATTTTGTTTCTTACATTTTTTTCCCATTAAAACAGAAGTTAAAATTTTTTTTAATATTGTTGTAAAATATATAAGGTAATCCTTGAAAAGAATATAACTAATTTAGATTTTTTTTCATTGTTACATCTTTATAATTTAATGTAAAGATATTTATTTTCCCACCATAAAGGGCAATTTGGTGATTAATACTGGAGAGTCATTAGATTTACAAGATAAAAACAGTAGCCTTAATTAAAAAAAAAATCAACGCACTTATTAGGCCACTTAAGATATCTATTAAATTTAGATTGCTAAAACCCAGTAAATCTTCTTTTTCCCAGCCTAACTGCATAAAAGTTACTGAATAAGTCAGTCAGTCAGTGGTGCCAAGCACCTTATGCTGCTATTGTACCCCTAAATATCTACTTCTTGTGAAAAAAATTTGAACTGTAAACTCCAAATGAAAAACAATTTCTTCTCTTCCCTCCTCTTCCCTTCTTCTCATAGATATGTTCCACAGTACCAGGTTAAACTTGGATGGGATCATGTAATTAATAGCTAAAGCTGAGGCAAAAATGAGTTGGGGAATTAGAATTGCTTGTTTTTACCAGTCTGCATGGAAACTGCAAATTTTAAGGCCAAGAAGTTAAAGAAAAAGAAGAGATATGACTTGCAAATAATATTATTAGATAGTATTCAGATAGTATCATCAGTAAATGCATTTGTGAATCAAATGATGTACATATATCCAGAAACTACATTTTCACTGCAGAATGATGAATCTACAGACATTAGAGAAATACTTGAAAGAAAATTATTGTTCATTCAACGAAATACCAAAACTATTAAGAATAAAGTACTCCAAATAGTAAATGAACCCTTTGAAACAAAGAAGGTCCTGTGGAAACACTATTTACATTTATGATTCATGATGAGGCTTCATGAACATTTAAAAGTTTTACATCAAGAATTCACTCTGGAAAATAAGCAATATAGAGATTGTCTTTATGCATATAAGTTTGTCTGCAGACCTGAATTCTGTATTAAATACTATTATGATATGGAGGCTGTATTAAAATCCAAGCTATTTCACCTGCATATGTTTCCAGTCTTATGTGAAGAAATGGGATCAAAACACCTACTGGTTGATGCTGAAGTACATTAGCTGCCTAAAAGAAGAGTTTTGTTAAAAATTTATAATCTACAAAAAAAAATTTTTCTTTTTTTTTGTGAATGATTCTCACCTAGGAGATATTTTGAAGAAAGGGTAAACTTCCTCAAAAATTATATGTATAGTACAAAAAGATATTAATATGTTCTGACAGTTTATGGATTTAAGCCAGAAATTCAACCTTGGAAAAGTGAGGTTAAAAATGATTTACTAGTGATACTTATAATTTGAATAATATGAATATTAAGCAATATCTGTAGGTTTGAAGAAAAGCTTTAGCATTATTTTGATGTGAACATTTTGATGTGAACAAGGACAGTTAGATTGAAAAATCTGCACAATCAAAAAGAAAGTCCACATTTCTCATGACAGTTAAAGAAAAAGAACTGCTACAGTTAAAGAAGGGTTAGATCCTTTAAGTACAATTTAAAGACTCTGAATTATTCTGATTCTTGTTAATATCAAGAAAGGACTTCTGTCAGGTGAGGGGAAAATCAGTAAGTATACCATTTACTGTAAGGTTGCAGCTTGCTTGCTGTGCAAAGTTTCTTGTTGAAAGTGACTTTTAAGAATTTGAAGACTTTTTAAAATGTCTTAGTCATGAATTATATCTAATAATACCAAGTCTGAAACCTGATATGAAAAAGTTATGTCTATGAGACTAAGCTCAAGTCTCTAATTTAAAAACACAGATTTTTTTTTTAAGTATTTCAGTTTACCATCAACTATTTTTTAATGTGTGCCTTACTGTGCAATAGTTGGGAAGCACTAAGTGAGAAAGACTGATTGCTAGGGAGAACAGCATCAGGAAAGTACATTTCAAGGAAATGAGAAGATACCTCCTCTACTATATAATAAGACAAGTGAAATTAAGTTGATATCAAATTATGTATCATTAGATAATGCAAATACCAGAGCACAAAACGGGAAATTATAGACGAATGCTATTATCTTTTTTAAAAATTGTTATCAAATATATGGCAAGCATTGAACAATTTCATGCTTATGTAAAGCATAGACCTTAGTATACACTGACCTTTTAGCATTTAGATGAAATCTAACGGTAAAGTTAATGGCAGCTTTCTGCAATAGGTGAGTGGTGTGCACGCTGACCTGCTGCTGAAGGATGTTAGACAGCACTGCTAGCATGCCTGTTTTCCTGCATGGCTCTAGTTGTGCAGCTGTGCCGGATTTCCAGATTATTTTCGGTATTATTAAGAAGTTGCTAAGCACTCTATTTCTTTGTGTTAAACTTCTGACTTTTTAATACTGCTTTAAATATTAACAATTTCAAAAGCCTAAGTGAAAAGATATGTCAGTGACACAAAGTTATTTTAGTAAATATGCGGTAATTTACACTGGCAATATTTTGTTGCTTTATCTTTATGAAGAATGTTTTGGATGTTACATTTCAGATTTGCAGTTATCTTCTTTCACAATTTTAAAGATAGTTTTCTGCCTTCCAAGTTGTTTCTTTTAAAGGAAATATATCTTTTTTTTCCTCTTAGAGATAATGTCCCACTCCTCTTTCTCTAGATGCTTTGAGATTTTTCCTTATGTTAACTTTCCATCAATAAAACCAAAATGTGCCTAACGTAAAGTTTTAAAAAAATTTATTCTAATGTTTATAGAGCTTCTTCAACCTGAGACCTCCTCATCTCTTTGGTCAGTTTTAGAAAACTCTTGGTTAGATCCCTGTAAAGTTATTCTGCCACAGTCTCTTAGATTCCTGTTAAACATGTACCTTTTCACCGTTTCTTATGTGTCTATTATAAAATTTTCAGTGTTTTTCATCATTTTTTCTCTATGCTTCAAGCTAGGTATTTTCTTCTGATCTTTCAGTTCACTAATCTACTTTTCTGCAGTTAAATCTACTTGTGGAGGTCTTAATTTTATTTATTACATTTTTCAATTTAGAATTTCTATTTTTTTTTAGACCAAGCTTTCTGGCAAAACTCTTATTACCTATTTTCTGGCAGAACATTTCAATTCTAGTTTTTTTTAAAGTCTTGCTTACCCTCAATGCCTGGATTATATGTATGTCTTTTTCTCTGTTGTCTGTTTTTTCCTCTTGGCTTTCAGTCATTGGATCCTGATTCCTATAATGTCTATTTTTGACTGAATGGTAGACACTGTGTATGAAAAACTACAAGAAGGTATGGATAATGTTATTTCCTCCAGAAAGGACTGTTCTCACAACAGATGGAGTAGGGGTAGTTCATCTTAATCTACTCAGGGATCAGGAGTCTGGGTTTCAGCATTGTGAAGGCTGTTCTATTTCTGGTTTGCCTTTATTGTGAAGACATAGTCCTTCAGGGTTCCCAACTGAAAGCCTTTTCTCTGAAAGCCCTGAACTCCATTTTACTCTCTTAGCACTGTTGGATTTGCTGGTTAGCTTTTTAGCCTTTTAGCTGCTGCTTTCTGTTTAGCATCTCAGCTTCTTGTCCATAGTTTAGGAATTGGCAAATGCCTTGAAAAGAAAAGCTGTGGAGAATGTCAGGCTTTACTGCAGTATGATCTTTGCTCCACAAGTCTTAGTGGTTTTGCTTGTTCGCCAGTGCCTTCAAACAGCTGTTTTTTGTTTTGTTTTTTATATTATATCCAGCCAGGAGGGTTAGTCTGATATAAAGCAACTTTCAAAATTGCAAGTTTTCAATTTACATTTTCCACTATTACTTTTATGATGTTCTCAAAGCATGAAAAGATGGTTTTTATCTTTAACAAGTGTTAAACCTGTACTCTGGGTATTTTGCTTATAGCTTCCTAAACATTATAAAGCATAAGATACAATCTTTGTTTAAAGAAGAAAATAGAAATAACATTTATTTTGAGTTCCAAAAATATGCAGGCCCTTACTATTTTATAAACCTTTTCAAGTCAAGTTGGAAAGACAGCATAGCTCCAAAAATGATATATGTTACTATGTAATATTGTACTTACGGGTCAAATGATTTCTAACAGTGCATACAAAGGGAGGACAAAAACTAACATTTGTACACAACTGTTACTTCATTTAAACTTCAGAATATACACATGAGATGATGTTTCCATTTTAATGGATGACAAAAGATAATCAGTTTGTAAAAAATTTGGAAATATAAAATCACAATATTCTTAGAATTACTAAGAACATTTTTGGTGTAAGGACATGTCTAGTCTTTTCCCAGTATGTATAAAAATTTTTAGATTAGCTATGTGCAATTCTAGCAATTTAAACTTCAATTTCTTTGTAATTTTTTTATTTCTAATATCTTGTAAAATTAATTTACACAGTATTTTTTTTTTTTAGTTTACATGTAGCTTTTTCTTAGTAATGATCTGGAACAACAGAATATTATTTCTCTAGATTAAGAATTATAATTTTATATAAATTATGTAATTATATATAGTGATGTTTTAAAAGTTGGTGTAAATGTTTTAATATCTTTTGTTAAGCTTAATAACTTTTTTGTTTATATTTTAAAGGCCAAACTGTTTTCAGATAGTAGTTCAGCACTTTAGTGAGGAACATTACATCTTTTACTTTGCAGGAGAAACTCCAGAACAAGCAGAGGTAAGAACACTGTTTCTTAAACTATTATAAACCTTTATGTTAGCCCATGTTTCTTACTAACTAGAATAGAAACTATTGCATTTAAGATAAAAGGATACAAAGGATGCTTGAAATCTAATCATCTTTTTATTTTAAGGATTGATAAGTTTCATGTGTAGAAATTTTTTTTTTTTTTAAAGAAATGCAGAAACAAATGCAGTGAAGGGTTATTAGGAACAAAAACTCCATTTTAAATTGACCTTAAAAACTCGATGATGTTGAGTCCAACTGAGAATCCTTATTTGAAATCTTTGATAAAGGTTGTAGATATTTTCAGTACAATCCAAAGGGTAAGCCAGGTTAGTTTTGCTAACAAGCATTATTCTTCTTCACTGGTTAAACTCCATGTCTGAAAATAAAAGTTTAGTTAACAAAAGGAAAAATATTTTAGGACTCTTCTATATATTCTCTTAAATCTAGATATAATGTCTACTTTAATACTTGCCATTAATCCATGTGACATGCCCTTCTTGTAAGTTTTATTAAATTTTAAGTAATTCTGTGAAGAAATAATGTTTTTAAAAAATTTTCTTTTAAAAAATATTTTGCTTTCTTTAAACCACAATATTTCTAGGGTGTTTAGTTGTATTTTGAACAAATACTGCCATATTTCTGCTTATACTCTGGAAGGAACTTAAAGGTGGTTAAGAAGTGAACGTGGCTTTGTTGGAAATAGAACATAATTTGCTAACCCTAGATATGAGATAGGTGCTCTTAAAATTGTTGTTCCTAGTATGGTCCCCTGACTCATAAATTATCAAACTATTAGATTCATAGAATAAACTTGATGAATGGGCTGTTGTTTTATGGCTTATAACTGAATGTTATATTTCACTTCTTTATACAATTTCTCAATTACTCATTTTACATGTAATGCACATAAAACTTTGTACTCGATTTTTAAATGAGAAAAGCATTTATTTTTTAAATGTTAGAAATTGAGTTAGAAACAGAAATTTAAATTTCAGTGTCCCATCTTCTAGTTATTTTACCATGTTTCCTCTTTTTGAATAAAGATGTGTCACATACTTTAATGGCACTTCAGTTATGTTTTGCAAGCCTCACTTAGAACCTTTTCTTATATTTATGCATAATCTTTCCACATTCTACATTTCCATAAGTGGTATTTCCAGTTTTCATCAATTTTGGTGGGTGTGGGGGTCTCTGGTTATTCTCTTCTATTTCTAAAAGCTATGGTAATTGATTTGGTTTTAATTTGCTCTACTTTAAAGACATGCTGTAAACACTGACAATTCAGAGTCACTGAAATAGACAACAAACTGAAAACATAAATAAAGTAGCTTTCCTGCAACATGTAAATCAAAGTGAATACTTAGATTTATTTTTAATAAAACCAAATTGTTTTGATATTTAAATATCAAAAATATATAGCTGCATTTAACTTGAATATTATGCTGAAATGATTTTTTAAATTGAATGTCATTTGAAAGGCTTAAAATAACTAAAATCCCCTTATACTTTTCTACCTAGGTCATAGTCTAAGATAAAGATTAGAATGCCTGTCATCAAATCAATCCTCACTTTATCAGCTGGTTTTGTAATCAGCCCTTCCTCTTCCCCCAAAATGTATCAAGTTAAATTCTGCCATGGCTTGCCAAGTATGGCAGCTTAAATATACATGGACGTTTTCCCCCAAGGTAGTATTTGTTTGGGAGACAATTTCTTTAATGTAAATTTCATTTTTTGGCTAACTAATGGCCACTCATTGATGTATATGTAATATTAACTTAAGAGATTCTACCTAATTCAGATATTTACAGAATTATTATAATTATTTTGGTTATTGTTTTATTTTATTGGGGCACAAATAAAGTATACTCCAAGAATGGAAATGGTAGTCCAGAGAAGGAAAGAACTATTAAATTTGAAGAAAATAAATTGATGATTGGAAACCAAATAAACTAGGGTATATTTTTGAAATGTGTTATTTTTTGTAGGACTGGATGAAAGGTCTGCAGGCATTTTGCAATTTACGGAAGAGTAGTCCAGGGACATCAAATAAACGCCTTCGTCAGGTGAAACTTAATTTACTTTGATTTATAATTGTCATATTTTGCTCTTACCACTTTACTCTCTCTTTTTTATTTCTATCTGAACTATTTTGGGCAAAATTTCTTAAGAGAGGTTAATCTATTCAGGCATTTTAAAGCCATGCTGCCACTTGTGCTTCAATAGCAGGAAACAGTTACTTTTTAAAAAGAAAATGTTCTTATATGCCTTCTGGTTCTTAGTCCATAATGCCAACTTTTGAATACATAGGAAGGATTATTTATTCCTTCCGCTTAAAATAACAATACCAAAACAACAACAGCAGAAACAATTCTGTTGTGTACTTTTTTCCCTTCAGAAAATTATTGTGGCACATTTTAAAAAAACAGAACATTTAAAAGATTATTTGACTTATCGTATTAATCCCAGTAAACATTTTTGGTTTTATTTTAAAGAATTGCTTTTGAAACCTGCTGTATAGCTCTTAGGTAATATTCAGTCTTATTTGAAACCTTAACATGCCCTATAGTGGAAAAGTTAACCTAGGCTTTCTCTTTTTCTGTCCATACAAGCGTAACTTTATACCCTCCATTTCTTGGCTTTTTTTTTCTTTATAGTAATCCCTAGATAACTGGAAGAAGTTAGGCAAATTTTGACAATCTTGGGGTTTTGGGGAAAGCTTACTATTTATTTATTGACTGAAGTGACTACTGTATGATTCATGGGAATGTCCAGTAAGCTCAAGGATTTAACAGACTGTTCTCCTGAGAGTGGATAAATGGTTAATATAATAGTTTCTGTAGCCGAATGTGTGGCCCTTCCCCAAGACATTAATTATACACATAATCACTATATGTCTTCAAAATACTGTAACATTTTGTAAGCTACGGAAAGTTAGATTGAATTTTTGCAAGTTTAAGAGCCACTTCTTTCTTATGAGAAACTTATAGCCATGAAATCATCCTTTGTAGGTATAATATAATCATAGCTAACATTTCTTGAGCCCTTTTTATGTGTCAGTTGGCAGTAAGATTTAATGCTTCACATGTACAGTTGGCCCTCCCTATTCACAGGTTTACATCAGTGGATTCAACCAACTGTGGATCGAAAATATTCAGAAAAAAATAACAATACAGTAATAAAAATATATTAAAAAACACAGCATAACTATTTGTATAGCATTTACATTGTATTAGGTATTATAAGTATATAATCTAGAGATGATTTAAAGTATACTGGAGGATGCGCATAGATTATATGCAAATACTGTGCCATTGGAAGGGACTTGAGCATCTGCAGATTTTTGTCATCTGCTGGAACCAATCCCCCATTGATACTGAGGGATGACTGAATCGTTTCTAATCCTTACAACAACCTGCCGTGTAGACTTTATACTTCTATATGAAAAAGATAAGACTTAGAGGGACTGACTTGTCCATGGCCACGCAAGTATTAGGTGTCAAGTGAGAAAGAGGACATGATACTAGAAGATAGATAGTCTTAAGTTCTGGCATAAAAACTGACAAACAACTTAGTTTCTTTAGATTTGTGTCCTTTTCTGTAAAATGAGAAGGTAGAGCCAGTGGTTTAAAAATAGTTTTAGCGGTGGAACTCTCTTTTATACAAATAAAATCTAAGCATTAATAACATATGGGATTTTGAATTGGGTAGCAGCAGCTGTTTACTTGTATTAATAAAGAATCCTCTTCTCAATTTCATTTTCTCTGTATTATTATTTTATGGTAGAAAAGGTGTATTTTATTATTTCTGCAAGAATATAAGAGGAGAAATAACTTGTAAAATAAATTGCATTTTTTTTTAAGTGGGAAGAATTATTTTAAATTCTTGGATGTTTTAAGGGAAAAATATACCAAAGCCCATATTTTCTGAAAAGCGAAAAATTTTTGTTTAATTGCTTTTGAAACCTAATGATTCACAAAATCTGGGGTAATAATTTTTTTTTTTTTTCCAGGTCAGCAGTCTTGTTTTACATATTGAAGAAGCCCATAAACTCCCAGTAAAACATTTTACTAATCCATATTGTAACATCTACCTGAATAGTGTCCAAGTAGCAAAAACTCATGCAAGAGAAGGGCAAAACCCAGTATGGTCAGAAGAGTTTGTGTTTGAGTAAGTCTTATTTTATCATTACATTAAATAATTTTCTTTTAACATATTGCATTTTCTTTCCTTTTTTTTTGGTCTCTGTTATCTAAATTGTCAGAACTAAGTACCAAATCCAGATGTTTTAATTTTTTTGTTATATTTGTTGACCTTTATTAGTAAAATACAGTGCCCTTGGTTTTTTACCTAGTTATTAATATGAATTAGCATTACTGAGAAGTCCAAAAACATTTACTAACCCACACATGTAAGATGTTTACTTGAGTTTCCAGGAATTATTTGAATTATTGGTACTTTAAGTTAAAGATGGTAGGGAAAATGTGTAATTTGCTTGTTTGTGTTCTTGTATACCAAATAATAAAATTTGTTGTGAATCTAGTTTTAAATCTAGCACACTCAAATTCTTTAGCAGAAATAGGGGGCTTATTTGATACTAGAACTAAAGGAATCAAGTAGTTTGATGCCAGAACATTTGTTAATTCTTTTTCTCCTTGCTCCTTTAGTGATCTTCCTCCTGACATCAATAGATTTGAAATAACTCTTAGTAATAAAACAAAGAAAAGCAAAGATCCTGATATCTGTAAGTTGATACAGAAACTCTTTCTAAAGTAGAAAAAGCATGTTTTATATACTTTAAAAATTTATAATGAAATGTACTCCTAAAATGGAAATTGAAAAATAAAACAGAAGGCCAAGTAGTATAATCTCCTTTTAAAAGTATTTGAGAAAGAATGTATCTAGGAAAGAGAAAAGCCAAAATGTCTAATTAACTGTAAAATTAAGACCCTAAGATTAAAATACATACCTATTCAACCTCCTTTCCCCAATGAATAGGAAGAACAAGAAAATGGTAACAGTGTGGGGCTTCTTCCATCCCTTGTTTCTATTAACACTTCACGTTTTTTCCTATTTCTTTATACTTTGTTACTTATATGCTAAGCATTGTATTTAACAATTTTCCTTAAATGTGAATATGTTATTTATTCACTTTTGGTAGTTACAGGCTCCCAGTTCTTGTTCTCAGCAGCACACCTCTTCCCAGCCTGTTGCTAAAACAGTTGGCAGTGGGATTTAGCAATTCACATCAGGGTGAATTAGGTTAATACCTTCTTAAAACTCAAGCTTAGGGAAGGAAGTTGTATGTATTAACAGATAGATCAAAGCCTGAATTTTTCTCTATAAAATGTTTATTCTGTCATTTCTGTACTATTTAAGTGCTTAACATTTTTAAATGGTTCTCCATTACTTTTGTGATAAAATCTAAACTCTGTAGTAATGACACAGAAGGAAGGCCATACCTTCTTATTTGAACTGCTCCTTTTTCTTTTTTCACTACCTTTCTTCTTAAATATACCTCCAGATCCTGTTAAAGTCAGCTCAGGGGTTACCTGTTTGGAATGGATTATTAACCTCCCCAGGCAGAATTAGGTATTTCTCTGTACTCCAATAGCATTAACCACTGTTACAGCACTTACCACACTGTACCATAATTGATTTCTTGCCTTCTTGACTAGACTGACCTCCATGCAAGTCAGAGACCACGTCCTAATCATCTATCACCTTCCCTTAAGAGTCTAACACATAGTAGGCATTCAGTATATGAGTGAAGTAATTGGCACTTAAGTATTAATTGTGTGATGTTCCTGAAAACTCCTTTAATAAAAAGCATTTAACACTATAGAGAAGATTGAACATCAGGAAAATTTACTTGTATGACTAATAATAGTGTTACCTTTTTAGACAATAACCATTTGTTTTTCTTTTCAAGTATTTATGCGCTGCCAGTTGAGCCGGTTACAGAAAGGGCATGCAACTGATGAATGGTTTCTGCTCAGCTCCCATATACCATTAAAAGGTATTGAACCAGGATCCCTGCGTGTTCGAGCACGGTATTCTATGGAAAAAATCATGCCAGAAGAAGAGTACAGTGAATTTAAAGAGGTATTAAGTTATTTATCAGTCTAATTATTTTTGTTGGCATTATTAACAGAAACATTTAACATTTAACTCATTAAGTTAAATATAGTAATTTCATAGCTTAGTGGTACACAGATAGCTAGAGAAGGTTAAAAACCTTATATTAGTATGATTTTGGTTTTAAGAGACTAGAAATATGTAGGCTACAAAATCATTCTACTTTTAATAAATTTATTCAATGAGACATATTTCTGAATTTAGGAACTTGTGGAAGAACATATTTCCTGTTAGTGTCACTGAGAATGCTTAGTATTGTGTACTCTAAACAGTCTTTTTTAATGTCATTTTTAGCTTATACTACAAAAGGAGCTTCATGTAGTCTATGCTTTATCACATGTATGTGGACAAGATCGAACACTACTGGCTAGCATCCTACTGAGGATTTTTCTTCACGAAAAGCTTGAATCATTGTTGTTATGTACACTAAATGACAGAGAAATAAGTATGGAAGGTATGGTATGGATGTGTTAGTGTGATACTTTAAAAAACAGGGTTAATATATCAGGTATATATAGACTCTATCTCTGAATATATGAAGTTGTTAAATCATACAGCTAAGTTAGTTATTCTGTTTTTCCTTCATTAAAAACTGCAGTTAGGATGCCAGTTTTGATTCTTATGTTGGTTACTATGGGGAGCTAGTATTTTTAATACAGGTTTCTTTTGTAACAGATCAGTACTAGACACCATAAGAAAGTGATTTCTGTGTCCAGATCAATAGCCTATAGTGCTTCACTATCATTATCAAGAATAGTTTGGTATACTTACCATATTCTTTTGTTTAATTTTTACCAATTCATTGGACAGAAGTTGGGTGGCAGCTACATTTTAATTCTAGCTTCTATAGACAGGTAGTTCCCTGGCTACTGGATACATAGATTATCTTTTCTGACAATATTTAAATTTCATTATTCTACTGAAACTCAATAGCCATGTTTTAGGCTAATAAATTAATTTACACTGTGACTTATGTTATATTCTTATTTGGAAATAAACTCAAATTTTTCAAAAGCATGGGATCAGTGGGCAGCAAAGCTGGTTCCTGGTCCTTGTTTTGTCAATAACTGGATAATTGATCTTAAACAAGTCATATAACCATTCCAAACCTTCATTGTTTTCATATGAACATGGTAGTGTTAATCCCTTCTCTTACTTATGATCTAACGAGGTTATACATATGAAAGTCTTTTACTGAGTTAAGTCTATAGAAAAATAAGATGTGTAATCAATACTTCAATACTGCATGCAAAAGTACATTTAAGTGGCTGTAACTGTTGAGGAAAAATGAATTCACTCCCAATTCGGTCATATTAGTACAGTCCTTTACAAATAGTCTTCTGACATATTTCTGTAGATGAAGCCACTACCCTATTTCGAGCCACAACACTTGCAAGCACCTTGATGGAGCAGTATATGAAAGCCACTGCTACACAATTTGTTCATCATGCTTTGAAAGATTCTATTTTAAAGATAATGGAAAGCAAGCAGTCTTGTGAGGTAAGAACTTAATGTTTTAAGTATTTTAGCAAAGAGCATATTTTAATAGGTAATACTTTATAGCTAATTACATTTTAAGGGAAATATATAACTTTCTAAAATTATTCAGAGCAGTGTATCTTCTGTAATACATTTATAAAAATGTTTTACAAAATAGACTTTAAAAAAGACGTACTTTATTTTGGGATTAGAAGCCATCAAGCTGCACCAGAAATTCATGAAAGTACTTTGTTATTTCTCCTGCTATACTAACAATAAAGTATACATTATTTTCAGAAAGTGTGCATGACATAAATTGAAGTCTTTGCTAGTGATTTTTGTTACATAACCTATGTAGCACTTCATAACATCTAGGTTTGTCCTTGAAGGGTTTTTGGGGTAGAGAGGGGAGAATTATGAGATAACTTCCACAAAAGCAAATAAAAACGTCTTTTTAGGATTAATTATTAAGGTTTCAGTGTAAATTCAAAATAAATCATTAAGATAGTGGAATCCCACTTATATGTGTACTCTCTCCTTTTATTTTGATGCTAGAGCAACTACAAAGAAAGATTAAATACATTTTTTAGATCTCATATAAAGCCACTGAAATAAGTAATTGGTTTTGATAATGTACACTGGGAGCTGTCAAATGTTAATTGTGCACTGAGTTGTCAATTCTTACTAATAACTTAAAGGGAAAAAATTAATGCTTTTAGTGTTGGAAATCTAAGGTAACTAACCATGAAGAATGATACAAACACAGCAAGTTTGTAGGGAGTCTCTAGACTTTGGAGATAGGCTAGGGAATTCAGACTTTTATAGAGAAATCTACTCCACTGATACTACATCAGAACTCTTAGATTTCAGGGGTTACTGGGAAAGTTTTGAGAAAGGTTCATGATTCTGCCTAAGCTGTTTGATATTTTTATTAGCTATTAAAGATGTCTTATTCAGAAAAGCCTTCTAATAAGCTTTTTCCCCCTCAAATAAATAGAATTGAATAATCACTGCTTGTTCTTCAGTTGGGTAATAGGGAATGAATGGTAGGGAACAAACCCATTACAAGGAGTTCCACAGAGCAAACTACTTAAAAATTCTGTTTTATACAAAGAAAAAAAAAGACTGATATACATTGAAAAATGGGAAAATAGAACCTTGAAAACTATAACTGCTTGTTTACCTTGATTCATTTGCATTTATCATCGCCAAGATGCATTTACATTGACTTATTCCTTCTCTTAGTTAAGTCCATCAAAGTTAGAAAAAAACGAAGATGTGAACACTAATTTAGCACACCTCTTGAACATACTTTCAGAGCTTGTGGAGAAAATATTCATGGCTTCAGAAATACTTCCACCGTAAGTGGTGAAATTTTCATTTGACAAGAAATTATGTATTTGTGTTTTTAAGAATTTCTGTTTCAAAAACGTGAAAACTTTTCTATTATCCTGGTATTATTATACTCTGAGAAAGTTATTGTTAGTCCTTGTAAGATAAATTGTGTTTAAAGAAAAGGAGTGACTTAAACCATAGTGAAATATTTGCATTAAAATAAAACAACCCATATTTTTATATAAACCAATGTCTAGTTTATGTAGTAGCTTAAAGAATGAATAGAGGCTTATAGTCCCAGATTTGAGGAGATCATTAAAGATGTCTGTCCATTTAGTCTATACTTGAATTTCTTATTCAAAGTGTATAGCAGATAATCACTCAGTATCTGCTTTAAGGCCTCCAGTGTTAATGAACTCACTTGTTCAGGTAGAAGTTAATTTAAGTCAAAATCTTTGTCCCCAGAACTTGTATCTAGTTCCTCTCTCTTCTCATTCCAGTACTTGTTTCATACTTCTCATTAACATAGAGGTAGTCTAAAAATGGTAAAGTTTGTTCCAAAGTAGATGTCAAGAAGCTGACTGAACAAATTGATGATGATAAACTTACTGGATTAAGTTTTTCTTACCCCCTGCTAAATGTTTCTCTCATTACTTTTGGCAAAATACTTTTTGGTGAGAAAAGGTCAATTGCATTAAAATATGGCATATTTGGGTAAATTAAGCTTTGGGCTGCTATAACATCAGTATTTTCACTTGCTTTCTATATTGAGATAATTGTGTTACTTTGGCAGGACACTGAGGTATATTTATGGGTGTTTACAGAAATCTGTTCAGCACAAGTGGCCTACAAACACCACTATGAGAACAAGAGTTGTTAGGTAAGGCTCATCAATTCATTTGTTACATCACTGTATATATCACAAATGGGATAGTCAAGTGGATAACTGAAAATTTAAAGAATAACAATATACAATTAAAAGCTTTTTCTTAAAATATTTTCTGAGTTCAGATGGCTCCTAAACTTTAACTACTTTTTTTTTACGAGTTACTATGAGATATTTAGCTATCTTCTTCTGCATTTTTTAAAACCATGACTATTCATGTATAGTCAATTAAGTATTAGGGATTTTAAAAAATCTTACAGGATAAGGTTAAAAGTTACATAACCAACAAAATATGTAGCTAACTTTATATAGTACTCTTCACACACACTCACAAACATATATACATACATACACACACCATAGAGAGAGGGGAGAGGTATTGATTTTGTGCTGAGAGGGAAGAGTAATAACAGAACTATTTAGATTTCAATTAATTGGTTTATAATACAGTCTGTGCCTCCAGGCTAGTCTCCAACCAGAACCTCCAGTTCTGAAGTTGTGTTTCAATCTGCTCATTGTACAATAAATAGGAAGAACTGCTTTGGCAGATCATGGAATTTGGGAACTTATTTAGGAGAACTTCATTATCATTATTCTAACTTACTTTTCCAAAGAGGAAGCAGATCTGGAGACATTAAATTGTTTGCCTACAATTATATAGAAAGGTAGTGGCTAAGGCAGAACTAAAACAAACTTACTTTTTTTTTTTTTGCCCTTTTAAAATCACGAATAATATTCTTAACACTGTAGCAGGTTAAACACACCTCAACCAATTTAAGGCCACTGGAAGTTTAGTGCAAAAGCTTCAGAGATTATAGCAGTTTTCTAATAATGTTATATAGAATATATAGTGCCAGTCATGTTATATGCCCCCCCCCCCCACCCCAAAGGCAACTAATGACACCAATGTCACAAAATAGTTTTGAAAATGTGTTGATCCTGCCTCCAACCTAAATTTTGTTTGGGGCCTTCTAATTTTTTTTTTGCAGATAAAATCTCTCTTGGTTAGTTATGATATGACATAAATATTTAAGAATTATAGCTTCTAATTTCTTGGGTTTAGTGGTGATTGGAAGGAATAGAAAAGAATTATAAGCGTAATATTTCAGCACAGGTATGTGTGTGATGTACATTAAAACTGTTCTATAAGTTTAAAACAAGTATAATTTTTAAGTAAACAGAACAGGAAATTCTGCTATGTAGTTTGTTTGATGCAATAGGGTAGATTTGTCCCTAGTAAGCTTTTAAATGTGTAGGTAACTATTTATCCCTCTCAAATTTAAAATAACCTAAAAACTCACAAAGTAAATTTGTATACTGACATTCTTACGTGGTTCAATGTTGCCAGGTTAGGTTTCAGGTTCACAGACCTACTTAAGTATCAAAATGTTTTCAAGTAAAATTTATGCAAGATTCTTCATAAATTAATTTGAGAAGTCCAAATTTAAAGACTTAAAAAAACTGTTATATAATTGCTATAAATGCTGTTTGAGAAGTAACATTCATTTTCTAAGACTCCAAAAATTAGCAGACTGGCACATGTTCAAAGGTAAATGCTGAGAAGTTGGGTTATCCATTCTGACAGAGAACAGAGATTGTGCCTATTAATCTCAAGAAGGAATTTTATCAACTACTTTGGGAATAATGCTTCTCTTTACATGGGACTAAGTGTGGATTTCTCTTATAATGAAATTAGAGAGAAATTATCTACACGACAACATACACTCTCTGAAGGAAGCGGAGTAGGAATATCTATGTAAGCTTGCATTTTTACATTACTACATTGTTCCCAAAATAAAAATTAGAAGGTAAAATCATATATGACAGCCATTGTTACGCCATGTGCTTGTGTATTGATTTTTGCCTTTGCTTGCATATTGTTATTTTCGTATTTGAATTTTTTTACTTTAGAATTCCTAATGTCTTACCTTAAAAGCTTTCAGCATTCTACTGTGTACATTTACCAAGAAGTCACTTTTTCTCTAGTGCAATGGATGCTTATTTTTATATGACTCATCAACAAAATCAATACAATCAACTTGATTTATAACAGACTTTGTGGGCTATTCTGTTTAAATAAATAAAAGAGAGAAATGAGAGAATGGAAGTTTTGGAACTTACAGAACCGTACATCTTTAAAGGATTTATTTATACTCCTAAAGTATTTTAGACATGCTTAGGGCTCCTAAGGACACTACTTTCTCTAGGTATAAAATGCACTGCTAGCCTGGAATAAAATAAAAACCAAAACAGTAAATACTAGAGTTAAACTTAATATCTTCCCAAATGTAATCTAAATTCCAAATTTGGTAAAAGTAATATATTCAAGAAGCAAGATATATATGTTCTTAAAATACAATATTTTGGCTTATAGTTTTCTTAAAACCTTCTGTCTTTGGGTTTGTCTATACTAGGTCATAGTAAAGTTTAAAAATAATGTTTTTATATATTATTTTAATGTGACATATATGTAGTAGTTTTCTAAAAAAAAAAATTTCCCTCCCATTCAGTGGTTTTGTTTTTCTTCGACTTATATGTCCTGCAATCCTGAATCCACGGATGTTTAATATCATCTCAGGTAATCAGCTTTTGATAAACTTTAAAATTAAAAAAATTAAACAGTTTCATACTATCTAGTAAGAATACTCTTTTTTTTACAATGTTTTTTTTTTTGTTTTTTTGAAATAACACATTCCAAAGCACCCTTCCCTCTTCTTCTTCCTCTCTGTCTTCTGCTGCTTTAGCTTTTCTGTTTTTGCTTCTTACTTTTTCTTCCATATAATATCTGAAGCCTGAGATGGCATGATTAGACGCAGTCTACTTTTATCCCTATCCCTACTGTGTCTCAAACTCTTTTTACAGTTTGCAAATTGGCTTTTTTAAGTTGGGAAGAGCTTTCTGTGTACTTAGCCCATGCTGGACTGCTGCAAACAGGATCTTTAACATCAAATAAAATTATATCTGCAGTTGCAGTAGTGCTCTGTTGAGTATTTATGAAAAGAGTGGCCCTGGTTCTTCCCATTAAAGATTTTTTGGCAGCAGTTATATAATGTCAGTGAGGCATTTTAAATTCCAATAAACCTGATTCAGTTTTGCTTATTACCCACATGCCCATTATGGAGTGACTGTCATATGTTGTAGGCTTCTTTCAAAGAAAGGATAACAGTGATTTTTATGACTTCAAATATAATAATGAATCATTATTAACAGAAGGAACTTGAACCATTTTAAGCTTAATAATTTGAAGCTCAAAGTTGTATTAAAATATATTGGAATATCTTAATTTTTACTTTTATAGCCATCACATCTCTGTAGTATCTTTTATTGCTATTAAAATGGTTAAATCTACAAGTTTATTAAGGGTATAGCATTCTTTTGGAGAGATTTATCTGATTGTTCACTTCTGACTTGCTAGGTAACACTTTATAATTTAGCTGAAGATACAGAGTATCAATCTAAAATTGAGCAGTCAGGTAGACTACCTATAGGATTTTACTGTTAAGTAATTATCTTAATTAAGTTTCAGGGTTTATATTTAATAGCCACAAATGCTTTTCAGTTCTATTCCATTGTCTTTGTTCTAGAGGGAAATGTATCCTGACTGATCTTTAAAATTTTTAATTGCATGTTTTTCTCCTCAGTAAAGTTGAGGTACAGACTTTATCTTTGTTCTTGAACTTTAAAGTGAATTATTTGCAGTTAGACTACAAATAATGTTGGGAGCAGGGAATTGCTCAGGTCGCAAACTGCTAATCTGAATGGGTTGAAATTAGCTTTTTGAATTGTGGACCGACAGTCTTTTTTAGCAAGAAAGATTAAGCTTTGAGGTATTTTGAAATATTATCATCCAGTTGAGAATTGCTGAGTTTTGTGTACCCTTTCACACAACTAGAAGCACTGATAAGCATATTCAGTTTTTCCCTTTAACTCAAGTTCTTTTGAATTATACATATACAGATCATACATTTTTCAAAATACATTTTGAGATCTGAATAGAAGAATGTTAGTATTTAAACAGTAAAGAAATGTTAAGGTGCTAAATTTATAATGGCTTACCTGGAAGTGTCTTTGGAGTTGGTGTCATTAGCTGTGCTCAATTCTCTTACAGATTCCCCATCTCCTATTGCTGCAAGAACACTGATACTAGTGGCTAAGTCTGTGCAGAATTTAGCAAATCTTGTGGAATTTGGAGCTAAGGTAATGACATTTTGATACTTTAAAATATAATTTAAGAATGAAACTTTTCATATGATAAAACCATAAAATACAGCTAAGTAAATTTTCAACAGTGTATATTTCATAAAGATAATTCATTTTTGTTGGTATATTTATGTTTTTAAGCATCTTGTTTAGATTTTACATTTTAATAATGTAATTCTAAAAACCACCATTTTAGTTATTATAGAAAACTAATTTTTCAAGCTCCAGTATAGTCAAATTCTCCCACTTTCAAATGTAAAATTAACCAATGAGCATAGTTTTAAATGTGCCCAAATTCATTTTTTTATTTATTTCACAATAAACATTCACTGTAAATATTAAAACTCAGGTGAGTGTTTTAAAACACCCAAACATGATCCCACTGCGTAAGGATAACGACTGTTTAATATTCTGGTTGGGATCATACCATGTCACATGCTTTTGTCACACACATAATGTGACAAACTTCTTACCATACATGGAAATGCTAGAAATATGTAACTATTTCATTATTCTTAGTGAATACTAAGCATGCCATCCTGTGGATATTACGTAGTCTTCTAACGGGTATTTAGATGGCTTCGAATTTGTCATTGTTGCTGCTCTAACATGTATCCTTATATACATTTCCTTTCGTGTCCAATTATTTACTAAATTTTGCATTAAAGTTTCTAATTAAGGAAGTAAATACATGTTTTAGGCTTTTGCTATATGTTGTAAGATCGCCTATCAGCAATTTAAGATTCTTTTGTTCCACTACTTTGCCAGAACTCAGTGGGTATTATTTTTACTTTTGCCAATTTGATAGGTATGCTATTCTGTGTTTCATTACTCTTAGACTTTCATGTCTTTATCTTTGGAATTACCTATCGAGGTCCTTATCTCATTGAGTTTCTTACTGATTTTTAAGAGAATTTGTTAACATTAACGCTTTCCTATTTCATAGCATATTTTTAAGTAGGCTTAGGATTTGAACAGTTAACGTGTGGTTTTATCTGACTCCTGAGGCAGGTTATGAATATTTTCCTATTACAATCTTTATTATACTGTATTTTAATTCCCTATAATCACTGCTGGATTCTTGGTGCTTGGTAACCAGTCTTTCAGTAATTGTTTTTGAAAGAATGTACATACAAACCATGTGGGCCTTCCAGGCTATGTATTATGATTTGTGTTTGGGTCAGAATTTCTCATTCTTTCATTAAAAATACCCTAGCTCCTCAGTATAGCTATTTGCTTATATTAAAAGGAAAATACTGTCATTGTATGATTAATTATGAGCATGTGAAGCTACTCATGGACATAATTAGAATTCGTGCTATATACGTATGATTTTTTTTTGTTATAGATCAGACTATATTTGTTTCTGATACGTAATTTTTTTAGGAGCCCTATATGGAAGGTGTCAATCCATTCATCAAAAGCAACAAACATCGTATGATCATGTTTTTAGATGAACTTGGGGTATGTATATAATTTTCAGGTACTCGAGACCTGTAGTTAGCATACCTAAGCTAACCCATTTAGGCAACAAGCTTTAGAACGATTTTTCTAGCCGGGGAGGGGGGAAATACCCCTAAATCTGCATGTTTTTGTCTGCCTTCCTAAACAAAAATGGCATTTTTGTTTGTAGTCATAACCATTTATTCTTCGACTAAATGTTTTACACCATACATATTATATATTACTGTGGCTTTTGGACTACTGTCATTTTTTAGTTCTTTCACTGCTGTGACATTCCCTTGTCTTTTGGTTACTTTTACTTTGCTGCTCCTGTGTGGGATTTGAAACAAGGTAGATGACCCACTGTTCTGAACAGGTTCATTAAGTAAATAGACTGGAGAATGAGTACACTCGTGGCTTTTCCAGGAATAAAAGACAAGGATTTGGTGTTACACTTCATTCAGTGTGACTACCTATGCCTCATTTGGGCCTTTATAAAGTAAATTGTAATTATAAAATTCAGAACAGGGGATATTTTTATGCATTTCTTAGTAAAATTTTCGTGATTATGTAGATTTTCAGATACTGAATCAATTTTAAACTAAACTAATTATTAGTAATTCAGTTCACATTTAGAGAAACTAGAAAGGTAGCATGTATGGGTGAATGGAGCCAGGTATATGACATTAGGGAATGCTAGCACAGGAGACAGAGATGCCCATGTTCTGCCTTAATGCATTCAGATTCAGTTAAAAATACAAGTGAACAATCACTGCACCACTGTGGCAAACAAATCAGGACTGTCTGTGGGCCAGTAGCCTGTAACTCAGGTATTTATTAAAACTAATGTGTAAGAAATTATTTATGGTATAGCTTTATATTTATAATGAAATTGAGAAATAGAGGGGTGAATGCTAAGTATTCATCATGTTTCTATATGTGAACAAAAACTTTACTGGGAAATTTTGAAGATCTAAATAATTATAAAAAAATATAGCTGGTCAGTGATTGGTTAAGGAGCTGTGTGAGAATGTTTGCCCAATATTTAAGGCTAGCTGATTTTGTCTTAATCCATTGTGTCTAGGTTTTTAGATTCATGGTTGGGGCTCCATGTTCCATAATCACAAGTGTGTCTGTATCCAGCTTTTGTGTCACTGTCCTGGTTATGACACGCAATCTAGCATTTTATACTGCTTAGAATCCAAAGATTCTAATACTCTTCCAGTGTCCTCATACTCTTCTATTATATCCTTCAGGAAACCTTTGCTGAACCCTAAACTTTAATAAAATACCCTTTGTTCTGCTTTCTCTGCATGTCTGTGATAAATAATTCTGTGTCTCTATGATTAGACTGCGTTTCTAAAATCCTCTATACTGGAGTATATGTTCTCTGAAGGCAAATAACTGTAGTGTCTTTCATCTCCATAATCCTTCTGTCAATGAATCAGTAAGAATGAATGTATTCTGCTTAACTGTGTTTCCCTATACTATTGAAAAGCGAGTGGTTTTTAGGAATGTATTGTAAATATTGTGTCACCATTAGAGAGAGGAATGGATTTATACAAAATTAATGGTAATACAAGCCCATGTTAAGGTACAGGTTGAGTATCCCTAATCGAAAACTCCAAAATGCTCCAAACTCTGAAACTTCTTCAATGCAGACTCAATGCTCAAAGGAAATGCTAACTAGAGCATTTCAGATTTTGAATTTTTGGATTAGGGATGCTCAGTCAGTAAGTATAATGCAAATATTATGAAATCCAAAATGCTTCTGGTAAGTAACATTTAAACCTGTACTACAAACTTATTATAGTGACAGTTATTTTATGAATCATATCTAAAGATACCATAATCAACATTAGCAAGTATTTTGAGTATAGTCCAGATAATCACAAACCTCACATGTTCTCATAATGCAGTTCCTACTTATATATATGCTGATTCATTTAGATGAACTATAGTAGCTTAATAATGAAATGCAGTGTAGGAATTTAGCCGTTAATACCCACAGTTTATTTGGTCTAGATTTAAAAAAAAAAAAAAAAAAAAAAAAACCCACACACCAAAAAAACCCCCAGTCCTTAAAGCTATAAAGTTAACTGTTAGGAAACTCATTTTTTTTTTTAAGAATAGTAATAATACTGTACCATATTCTGCCATGCTGTGGAAGAAAACAGAACATGGCTTCCATGTGAATACAGAAGTTAGAAAACCTCTTTTTATGAAACCGATGTTATGTCAGAATTAATGCTGAATCTTACATTTCAATAAGAATCCTTAAAATTTTAAGGGAATTAAAAAAAAATTAATTCACTATACCCAATTAGGATGTTTTCAAAAGAGAATATAAAGATTTGTATTTCTAAATGCAGTTTTTATGATTTTCTTAAAGAATGTACCTGAACTTCCAGACACTACAGAGCATTCTAGAACTGACCTGTCCCGTGATTTAGCAGCACTGCATGAGATTTGTGTGGCTCATTCAGATGAACTTCGAACACTCAGTAATGAGCGTGGTGTGCAGCAGGTAGGTTTTTACTAGCCTTTAGTTAACAATGATGTTTCAAGCATAAGACCCTCTGAAGGTAATCAATCAGTAGCTAAATTCTGGTTAACATTTCCATCCTGTCTGATCGAATCCAAATCATAATTCAAAAAGATCTCAGCAGACAGGCATAATGGGCCCAGGCCAAGATGAGGTACTTCTGATAGCATGCTTCTGTAAAAAGTTCAGTCTTGCTCGTGAGTCTCAAATGTTAATAACTCTACTGGAAAACGGTGGTATTCATACACTTTAGTGGCATATGTGAAAATGGCAAGTGAGCTAATAAGTCAATATGGATGTGTCTTTTTTCTTTCAGTTTCTGTCTTCATACACAGCAGGCATGGCCAAAATGATTCTGAAATTGATGAGATTTGGGGTGTCTGATAAAAATATATATTCCAAGCTCCATATCTAGAAACTCTGGAGTGTGGCTATGGAAACTGCATTTCTAACAGCCTCTTACAGGGATTCAGATGCAAGTGGATTGCCCACACTTGAACAAACAGTAGTCTACTTAGTAGACTTCTATCTGCTATATAGAACAACAGGGATATAGTCAAAGGGGGACTAGAATTTAAAGGGACTTAAAACCAGTGGAGATATAGAAAAGAAAACAAAACAAATAACAATTTGGCCTCAGCTGAGAGAAGGACCACTGAGAGGAGGATGTTCCATGGGGAAAGTTTTATAAATCAACATACATCCTTCATAGGTCTGAATAGTTTCTTCCGTAGTTTTAGAATATAGTGAATACTGTCTGTACACTGGCTCACCATTGGCAGGGATTTTGCAGAAGAGACTAAAGCACTGAGTTTGGTGATTATGAGTTCCCTTCAACCCCAGATTCCAGAATCCTCAAATTTTGAAGTGTCTCATTCATTAGGGCTCCAATCACTCTAAAACTTATTTTTAATTTAGTATCTATGGCAGATCATATAATAAGACTTTTTCTTTAATTTTAGGATCAGTGTAGTCATTTTTTCCATGATTCTTTAAAAAAAAAATTCACCTTTTTGTGATTGTCACATATCATTTATAATGACAAATCTGTCTTCTGATAAGATGATTTATCTTAGGAGCTTGCCAAGCACAAGTTAATTTCTGTTCACTTTGATATACAAAAACTCTATAAATCCAGGTTCCCATCCTGAAATCTCTGACCGAGCTTTCATTTATTTACTAATTATTTTCACACTATTTTTCCTTCTGCCTAGCACGTACTGAAAAAGCTGCTGGCTATAACAGAACTGCTTCAACAAAAACAAAACCAGTATACAAAAACCAATGATGTCAGGTAGCAGCCTTCACCCCAGCGTTCTGCATGGATTCGGCATGCCCCACATGGTAAATTCACGTCAGTATAATGTCTCCTTTGCTCTTGCCAAAAAATAGCACACCTTTCCACATTCCAGTGATGTGTGAGCTATGCAAACAAAACCCAAAATTCTGCTGGTGAATAACTGTGCCAGCAACTTTGTAAGCTATCTGTGCAGGATATTTGCACTTTTTCCACGTGGATTCAATCTTTACCATCGTCTGAGCCTTGGTGTACAGATCACCTTTCACGAAACAAAATGCTATGACTGTATCTTAAACTTTGAAAATATATTTTCAATACACCCAATTGCCAAAGTTTTGCTGTCTCTTCGAAAACGAACTGTGAAATCGACTGACAAGAAAAGCATTCTCTATTGACAATTGAGTACAACTGGATTGCAGACTGTTTTTACTGTAACTTCTTCCGGATTAGGAATATGACCATTTGGCTGTTCAATGACTTTATTTGTATTTACAGTTTCCAGAGTTTGCCATTATAATAGGAACAATCTTTGCTGTATAATACTTTTTTTAAAAAAAATACTGTGCTATTTCTCTTGCTGGAACTGTTGAAAAAAAATATCTAGAATGGATCTATTGCTCATCAGCTTTATTTTTTAAACATACCACTTATTTTGTTGGAGAGCTCATAATGCTTTTGTTAAATGTTTACAACAGTAACTAGTTTGAATTCAATAAATATTATTGGTCATTGTACTGATCAGTGTGCATGTTACCCATTCAGCCATTTTTATAGATTGGCAATTTCTTTTATGTTAAAAAAAACTAGAATGCTTTTGTTCAAAGTATTTGTTCATTAATTCCAAGTTGATTTTTTCTTGTGCTACCCCTTTGATTTATGTGGACGTCAGCCACTTATCCATCTTTGAACTGACTACTTGTTGTATCTGCTGGATATTAGTTTGACTGTATAGTTTTATTTGCTTCTGTATGTGTATTTTTGTGAAGTATTCACAAAGGTTAAGTTAAAATAAAACCAAGGGATATCTTGCATAATTGATTACTTCTGTCTAAATATGGATAAGCATTTATCTTCCTCCTCCTTTAGGGGCTGTTCAAACTTTAGTATCAGAGCAAGACCCAGGGAAAAGATGAAACTTCAGATTAGTATTTTTGCTAATGTCTTTTTTTGAAAAGGACTTCTCTTATTCAATATATATTTGTTAATCAACAATTCCTTCCCAGTATGATAGTGCAGGGTGGATAAGACATACAAAAAGAATGTGGTAAAATATCATTAGTAATCAAAGTGGGTAAAATAGGCATTAGGAACACTAGTTCTCACAGTAAAGAAAAATTTTCTAAAGGCCCAGATTCCAACAACAACACTTCATGCTACTCCTGTGATGGTATAAAACTAATCAAGGGTTTAAAAGATGTCTGCTTAGCAGTTTTAACCTAGAAAAGGCCATTATTTCTATGGAGGAAGGTAACTTTATGTAGCTTCAATCACAGTTCCACACTGATACCAAAAACTCAACACATCCTGGGCTCCTTTTCCTTCCTATCAATTCAATTTATTCCATTCTCTCCCTTCTTGTCTCTTTATCGTATCACTTTCCTTCTTTTTCCATCCCTTCTGCTCTTCAACTAAACTATAGCACAGTAGTATCCCTGGTGGTCTCCTTCCCTGGTTTGCAGAATAGGAGATAGTCTTGGAGGGATGTGGACTAGTGATATTTCAACACAGACACAAAGGTCCAAACTCTAGTGCTTGGCATTCTGGGTCTCTCCTGCTAATCACACCTCAGTCCTTCAGCTATACTAACCTATCTACCATTCCTTAGTCTGAAATGCTTCCTTTTCTGCCTTTTATTTAAAAACACAAACCTAAGAAACTTATCATGCTTCTGATATTTTAATAACATGTTTGTCTCTTAAGTTGGAAAGGGAAACTTGTCACTTACCTTTGTAGGCCCTGCAGTAACTAGCCTGTCAATGTTGAAGTAAAATCTCTTAATCTTTTTAATGGGGCTGCGTGGGAACATTTTCAGACATAACTCTTGTTCTGATGCCAAAGTCTGGTGATCTGAAAGGTAAATAGGAGATAAATTGTGAACACTGTGCAATTCTGTCTAAAGCCTAGCAGCAATACTACTTAACCAGGACTACACTGGAGGATTATAAACTTTGGCTTCTTCCACTCCACTTTTATAAAAATCTCACTTCATGAATTTTATTTCTCTCATTCCAGAATGAGAAGGAAACAAAAAACCCTAGACACTCAAGCTTAAAATGTAAAGAATTACTATAGAGATGAATATGCACATAGTAAGTATTACCCTCAAATACCAAGATGTAATTAAAATGGTACCTACCTGCACGGAAAGCACAGCCTGGGATGCACTGAGACTAAGGAGGTGTCTGTATCTGTAGTTAGACTCAGGGCAGTTGAGTTTCTCAGTATTCTTTCAAGCCCATTTTCCTGAAAAATCTTGGCTTGATATACAGAGATCCACAATTTGGTTCCAACTATTAATATAATAGCTAACATTTACTGAACACTTACCATATGCGGGCACTATTCTAATTAATCCTATAAGGAGTGAGCATTGTTATTTGCTCCAATTTCAATTTGAGAAACTGGCATGCATAGGTTTAGTAACTTGCCAAGGTCACACAGTGAAGGAGAGGCAGCCATGATTCACACTCAAGTAACTGGGTGTCATACCCTCTGCTTTTGTATGTTTATACTTCAGCTCATTTCAATTTGAATTAAATTTCTTGAACATACTTAACATCTATCTATATGGACTCAATTATAGGTGACCTAATAGGACAATTATAAAACTGAATATATGGGCGGGTGTAGTGGCATGCACCTATAGGCCCAGCTACTCAGGATGCTGAGGCAAGAGGATTGCCTGAGTCCAGGAGTTTGAGATCATCCTGCATGACATAGCAAAACTCCATCTCAGAAACAAAAACAGAATATTGCAATTTGCTGACAATTACCTATAGCAACTTAAAATTTTTATCTAAATAACTACTCGAAAGCACATTTTTTTTTTAAATCCACTTGGAAATGTTTCAAGTAAATAATTGAGAAAAACAAATAATTCACTGCCCAAAATGACTAGCTTTCAGTGCCACAAAAGTTGAAGTACCTTCTGCAGTTAGAGTAGTAATGCACAAATAGCTAAGTATATCAGGAAGGCATGTGAAAAAGCCATTTATAAAGGTTTCTAGATGGCAAAACACATTCCTTAAAAGTTTTGGTTTTTGTGGTGCCTATTTTCAAAAAGTGTAGGTTTTGCCTATCATATTTTAAACAATATAGGAAAATAAATTACAGCTTTAACTTAGCTACCACAGAAAGACTAATTTGATAGGAGTCATGGTGGGGCAAGAATATCCAAACTAGCTCTTTTGAAGATGTTTTATTTTACATAAAGCTACTATGAAAGGAAAAATCTTTAAATAATGCATAGAAAAGTTTTAACATATTTTGATGTTTTCCCATTATACTTTTTAAATAAAGTAAATGCCCAATATGCTTCCTACTTCTCTTGATTAGTTAGCATTGACAAATCAACTTCAAATGGTTAGAGAGAATCTACCAGGTCATCGTCAGTCCATTCTTCCTAAGAAGGAAAAAGAAAAAGTGGTAAGGATAACATCTTGAAGCATAAGCAGTATTATTTACCTCCTTGCCTCCCTTCAGCAAAATTATCCCCTTTTACCTACGTGTATTACAAAAGATAAATAAACCAGGAAAGTGCAGTAGTTCATATTTAGTAATATTGGCAGTGTCTTACCAGACTACTCCAATGAGGCATAAAGGTAACAGGTGTGGACCTTCTGCCTTTGTTTCTGACTTGCCAGGTATAATTTTAAAAAGAGGATCAAGGTACAAATCCTTGAGGAACCACAAAATAAAACAAAAATTTAGTATGTATGTGTATCCTTGCTGCCTTCTATGAACACAGGACTGTTTCACAACAGGCTATGGCAGCAGTGAGAACAATTCCTTTAATAATGGACAATGTACTGAGCATAAGAAGTATGTAAAAAATGAAGACTTTAAAAACCCACATCTCTATCTATAATGCTTATACTCTGGAACAATAAATTTTAACAATATGACCACACCAAAATGTGTAACAAAAATAACTGATTTAAAATTCACCTTTGGAGTAAACATACCTCCTCATGTTTGGATTTCTTTGAGACATAATCATCATCTTCATAGCCTTTCCTCTTCTTCCTATAATTAAGCAACCATCAGCAAGCAATCCAGTACTGGCAACAGAAACTATAAAATACCTAGGAATAAACTAGCAAGGCCAAATGAAATATTATATACATATACTGAAAAACAAGGCCTAGCTAAATAGAGATGCAGAGTTATGAATAGGAAGACAATACTTTTCAAATCAATCTTTAAATTTGATTCAATTCTATTAAAATCCCAATAAAAAATTTTTTCATGAAACCCATCAAATCTGACACTGACCTGGGAAAGAGTGTGCGAAAAATAGCAAAGAAAATCTGAAAAAATGATGATGTTAGGGTACCTTGTCTGTTTTCATCAAAACACACTATAAAAGCTATGATAATTAAAAGTGTGACATTAACATTTAAAGAAATCAGTGATCAGAATACTAGGCAAAAAATGACTGTTTATAACTAGGAATTTAATTTGTGATAAAAAATATTTCAAATAACTAGGAAAAACATGCAATATTCACAAATAGGCTGGGACAAAAATAACTAAAAAAACATTAGAAGATCTCTTTCTCATACCACTCACAAATAATTCTAAGTGGTTTTAACAGCTAAACAAAAGACAAAATAAATATTAATTTAAGGTAAGAAAAGGCATTCAGACGTAAAAGCATAATGCAAAACAAATTTTATATATATTAAAAAGTGAAAGATTAGCTGTATCATATATAAGAAGAGTACAATTGGCTCTCCTGATATGACCGTGGGTTCTGCATCCATGGATTCAATCAACCGTGGATTGAACATCTTTGAGAAAAAAAGTTTTGTCTTCAATGAACATATACAGACTTTTTTCCTTGTCATTATTCCCTAAACAATACAGTATAACAACTATTTACGTAGCATTTACATTGTATTAGGTCTAGAGATGATATAAAGTATGTGGGAGGACGTGCACAAGTTATGTGCAAATACTATGCCATTTTATATCAGGGACTTGAGCATCTGTGGATTTTGTTATCAGCAGGAGGCCCTGGAACGAATCCCCCATGGATACCAAGGGATGACTATATATAGAATCTATAAAGCACTACAAATCACAAAATTAACACCAGAAAATTAGATAAAGATTACAAATAAGCTATATAGAAGAAATATAAATGACTGTTAAACATGGAAACACCAATGTCTATAGTTATCAAGAAAATGCAAATTAAAATACCAGCGTAAAACTATTTTTCACCCAGACAAGTACAAGTTAAAACATTGATAAATATTGTTTACAATATGTACAAAAACATTAATGCAAAGAAAAAACAACTTATTTCACATGTGCATGGGCAGAGAAAAGGCTGACAAAGGTGCACACGAACTGGTAAGTTACTTCTAAGGTCGTGACTGAGATTTGGGTTTTGGTCAAAGGGAACTTTGGTTTGACTGGTACTGATTAACTTAACGACAATGCAGTTTTTGTGTAATGAAAAATAAAGGTAAAATAATTTTAAAGATCAAGGAAAACAAATATTTTGTTCTAAAGTAGTGCTACTCATAGTATGGACCATGGACCAGCGGTGGTCCATTAACTATTTCCACTCTGCAGGGAGATAAGTATAGGAATTGTGTGTTTAGAAACTTTTTTGCAATTTGACAATAATTTTATGACTGTGGGATTAAATAAAATTTGAGCTTACATTTTTGTATGTCTTTTTTATTTCATTTTCCAGTAACTCATTTTTTATTGTATTTTACAAAAGTACATGTCTTTAATGAATCTTTTTAAAAAATCCTTTACGGTTTGAGAAACACCCCTCAAAATATTCACAGACTTGTAGAATTTACTTGGCACAGTACAAAGTAGATGGCAACTTGGAGTAAAACATAAACTTTGGCAATTAGGAATTTTGGATTATGGGCCATTCAGTTACCTAGCTAAAAGGGCAGGTCTAATCTAGGGATTGATAGTTTTTCTTTAAAGAGCTAGACAGTAAATACTTTAGGCCTTGCAGGCATATAGTCCCGTTTCTGTCACAACTACCCAGCTTTTCTGCTACAGCATGAAAATAGCCATAGAAAATATGTAAACCAGTGGGTCTGCTATGTTCCAATAGAACTGTATTTCTGAAACCAGGTGGTGGGCCGGATTTGGCTTGTGGGCTATAGTTTGCCAATTCCTGTTCTGTTACCATTTCGAAGTCAATATGAAAAGAACATAATTATTGCTGCAATACTTTTATTCATTAAAATAAACATTTATTTCTCTGGAACCACTCTGAAACATTCCTATTAGTTACCACTGAAACCTAGGAGTGAAATCTACAACTTTCAAGTTCTGTGCTAAGCCATGCTTTGCAGTTACAGCTATTAACTATAATAAAATAGTCTCATATTTTGCACATAAGTTCCTGGATATTCTGCTACTACAACTTTATAGTTAAGGAATTTGAATTATGTGTACCTGATCTGAAGGCCCTGGAATGCTGTTCTGGCTTCTCACACATATCCAGCAGCATATATTCACCAATTATAGAAATCAAAATATCTCAAATACATCTTAACTGTAAGATACCACAGCTAACTCCTATTAAATTTTAACAAGCTACAACTTTAGAATCAGAATGCATTATATAGAAAATAGCAGTTTCAACATTCCTATCACCTGCTCAAATCCCCAACTGCTTAAACTCCTAAAAAGTAGATCCTTCAATTTGCGAAGCATAAAGTACAAATTGTATGGTAATTTCCACATTCAACCTACAAATCATTTAAGAGACATTAAGGGTGTTCCTATGGCTGCAAGAAGAGATCTAACAGCACATGTTCCTATTGGTTTTGCCTTCAATATAAAGTTTGTCAATGAAAGGAAATAAGCCAAGTTTCCCTACTCTAAGTCTGGAACAGTATACTTGTTCTTCAGACTAGATACCACACCTGCAAATAGACCAAAAATTAAAAGGACAGGAAAACGGTCAGTGGTTCCCTAGGAATACCCTGATCCCTGAGATCCCATGAGGAAAAACAGGACAGGGCCTACAAGCCAAAGAACACATTAGTTACCACAGGATCAGAACTGTATGATGAAAAACTATTAAGTTCAATCCCACCAGAAATGTCCACTCAATAAAAAAAATCTGATTTAATGGGATAGTTTTCCCCAGATGAGCAAACATTTACCAATGAAATGATTTATTTGAAGGACAAGCTGGACTGAATAACAGTTACACCTATTCTTGAATAACACTGTCACGTTGACTTACGTAATTACATTAAGTGCAAGCTCAGCAGAATGACATCGCTCTAATTTCTGTTTCAGGACAGCGACTTCTTCCGATCTGGGTGGTTCATACTTCTTTACTAAGTTTCTCATGCCTATGTGGAGATAAAATGGATTTAAACTGAATAATAAAAAGCCTCATTCTCACAGTAATGGAGCTGAATAATTTGTCGTTTTGTTATAGGAAACAACACAACACCTTGAAATGACATGATTGTTCGTATCAGGATTTGTCTTACTCTGCATTAAAATCCAATAAACACCATACTTTTAGTTCAAGTAATTACAGTCTCTGCTGTTCAGCCCATACCATGTACAAGATAAATATAAGCACGAGTATAACCTATTCAGTATTAATTTACTGCAAATATTACTGTGGTCACTTCTTGCTTAGTTTTGAGGCTTGTTTAAAAAAACTCTAAATGACTTAGTGAATGAATATGCTTTGCTTCTTACTACCAACCACATTCATAACATTTTATCCTACAGATGGTGGGCCAAGAGTGTACTTCTTGTTTACAAAGGAAACATTATCCACGTTATAAAATGTAGACCCTATGCAAAAATGTCCTTTCTAGGTTAAAAGTAAAGTACTGTTATCAGTAATTTTCTAATTGCAAAAACATCCTCTAGCTGATCTTGTTCGTTAATCAACTATAATAACCAAAGAATATCAATCTCCAGATTTATTAGGGGAATGATGAGAGATCCAGGCCTTATGATTAGCCAGCCAACTGCTCCAAATGGGTAACTACACTACTGACTTATTTTATAATGCAAATAAAGCAGTGTTTTCAATTGAATTAATACATGTGACTCAACACCCTTAGGACAATATCTATGTTCCAAAAAATCATGGATATCTTAACATCATTATAGCTCTGAGTATTTTATAAAGAGCTATTCTAATTTCATATTAAGTGGTGCAAAATAAAGGTATTGAGAAGAAATCAGCAATAAAACGGTAAGCCATGAAATCAGTACAGTGGATTATCTTTAAGGCCCTTTTGAAATAAGTACAGTAGAATATCTTTAAAGACTCTTTAACCTACTAAATTCTATGGCCCTTTTGAAATAAGTACAGTAGAATATCTTTAAAGACTCTTTAACCTACTAAATTCTATGATCCTAATATCTATAGCCAAATCACCATTAGCTTTGGAAGTGAACCCTCTAGTGGTATAACTGAAGACCTACAGTTTACGATTCATAAATCACAAATCCATCGTTTGCAAAGAGGGAAGCCCTCAAGATCACTTCAAGCAGATAATCAAGAAATGATACTTATATAACCTGAAGCATCCTAACTTCTAAAACATAAAACATTTAAGATCACCAATCTTTTATTGTTTACTCAATACTTAATTAAATTACAAATTTAATTAACAAGAACAATTAGCCTAAAAGGTTTGGGAACAAACACAATTGACTTCTAACCCTCAAGAGTAGCCTATTAACCATGAGCACTAAGTGTGCCATGGGTGAGAATAAAGAATGGAGAGGCCTGGCTAATCGGTTAGGTGGAGATTCTACTCAACCCTTAACCCAAAACTCAGTGCCAACACTAATGACTTTTTGGGCTGGATAATTCTTTGTTATGAATGGCTGTATTAGTTTCCTGAGGCTGCTATTAAAATTATCACAAACTTGGTGGCTTAAAAAAACAGAAATGTATTCTTATAGCTTATAGAAATGTATTCTTACTCTTATAGCCCAAGAGTACAAAATCTGTTTGTTTCACTGGGAAACAATCTCTCTGGAGGCTCCAGGGAAGAATGCATTACTTTCCTGTTCCAGCTTTTGTGGTGGCTGCCAGTATCCTTTGGCTTACAGCCATATCACTCCAATTTTCAAGGCCAGCATCTTCCAAACATTACTTTCTTTGATTGTGTCAAAACTCCCCCTACTTTTCTCTTACAAGGACTATTGTAACTGCATTTAGTCCCTACCTCGATAATTAACATCATCTCAAGATCCTTAACTTACCTGCAAAACCCCCGCTAATGTTTTTGCTTTTTGCCATGTAAGGTAATACTCACAGGTTCCAGGGATTAAGACATGGATATCTTTTAGGGAACCATTTTTCAGCCTACCACAGGGGCTGCCCTGTGTACTATCGTAGCATGTTTAGCAGCACTCTTACCTCAACTTACTAGATGCTGGTAGCAGCCACCAACAGCCAAGTTGTGACAGCCAAAAATGTCTTCAGACATTGCAAAAATTGCCCCTTATTGAGACCCAGAGTGTATGTACTATTAACAAAATGACTAGAAAATGACATGTATTAACTAGTTAAAACTGATTTATCTACAAAATAGAAATTCCAAATTTAAACATTATGCCTAAGTTAGTCCCTTTAGATCTTTTTCAGTGCCTGTTATGTATTTGTTTATACTTTAGAAAGATCCTGTTTTCAATCTCTAAACCCTTTCTGAATCTATTTTCATTCTTCTCATAAATTCTATATATGTGAAGACTATTTCCTTCCATGTACCCTCTCTATGTGTTATCCACCAATGTATCTTTTTTTTTCTAAAATTTTTCTCTCTTTTTTTTTCTCTCTGTCTCTCTCTTTATTTCAAGAGACAGGGTGTTTTGCTCTGCCACCCAGGCTGGAGTGAAGTGGCATGATCACGGCTCACTGTAATCTCAAACTTCCAAGCTCAAATGATCCTCCTGCCTCAGCCTCCCGTTTTCTTCATTTTTTACTTTGGATCATTTACACCAAAACCAATGTTATCTTTTAAGCTTCCATAATACCGTAATTCAATGAAAATAAATATAACAAAAATCTATGTTATATCTCAAATTAAATACCAAGATAATATTTATAAAGTGTTCTGTTTTACTTACTTTTCATTATATCTAGTAACTGTGACAAGCAAGTTCTGTTCTCTCTTAGCATCAGACTCTCTGATAAATAACTGGTAAAGAAAGGAAAAAAGTTTTAATCTATTGAAAACATACAGCATATTGGGAAACATGACAACATAAATTTTCCTCCATGTTCACTTCATCAACAGCAATTTTAAAATTAATTTATTTTAGATGTATTATTACATAATAATCCTTTGAAATCCATGAGTACAATCTACTACTCCTACAGTCTTAAGGATTTACTACTACTTATATTAAAAGATGTTTACCAAAGTTAGCTTAAATTTAGTAATAAACGTGTATAAGCATAAGAGTGAAAATAGTATGAAAATATCAGTAGAAATAGCCAATACTTACACCGTTTGTATTATTTTATATAGAAACCCTATGAGTCTACCCTCGTTTTAAAGATGAGGAATCTGAGTTACAGGGATGGATAAGTCATGACCCTGTAACTTGCCCAAAGTCATAAAGCTAGGAAGTAGAAGAGCTGGGATTTAGCACTAATAATGATACTTTCTCCCCTTAATATCAAGGTCATTTTACCTATAGTTGCATTTCTAGGGAGTAACAGGCATTCAAACTAGTGGGAATATCATCCTATGCTTTATAAATCTATTACATATTATTTGCATCAAGTCCAAATCAAAGCTGTTGATACTTTTCCATCAATGTGATATAAAACCCAATTACCTGTTTTTCTCAGAGCCACTAACAGCATGAAAATTTTGAAAATATAGTTTTTATATTGAAATTTCTAGTTACTCTGAAGTTTTATGTACCTGAACTTGCCCAAGCCAACAGATACCCAAAGTGTAAGTAGTTTTTCAAACATAAATGCAAAAAAATATTAATTTTTCTCTTAGGTGTAATAGTTATAAAAATAGAAAGCAATGCTTTAAGAACTTTTGTTGTCTTTTAAACTATCCAGGTTAAATTTTATTACAAAGCTTTGATAACAGTTTGATATTACATCATTGTCATCTATTGTGGGAATTAATTTTGGATATGGAAATCAATAACTACCTTGACAACTAATACATTTCTGGTTATAAATAATTAAAAATAACTAAATTAGTTTCTTCCTTTCCCCTTTTTCCCTAAAACTCCACTTTTGCCATCTTCCTTTGTTTCTATTTAATCTTCCTTTCTTTCTGATTTCTTAAGCCTAAGAGGGATATGCTTCATTCTAAGAGCTGACCAGAGTGTACTTCTGTGAAAGCTTAAGTTAGCAACTGTTAATCTCAACTGTGAATTAGAATTTTAATATTTTTGACATGTTCAAGTCCACAGACAAGAAAGAATAAAGATTCAAACTAGCAGATGAAAAATATGACAACAGCACAGGGTTTTCCCTTTTGAAATGAGCAATAAATGTAAACCCAAAAGTTCTGTAAATCAGTTGTAAGTTAAAAATGATTGGAAAGCATTTCCCTTAAGGGCAAAAAAAAAAAAATCCAAATGTCTACAGTCCCTGGGGGTGCAACAAAAGCCTATTTAATTTGCAGTGAGCCAAAGGTACCACAATTTCAATTTTGCTTGTCTGGAATTATAACTAACTAAACTTTGGAGGTGAAATAAACTCACATCTGGACATTGGAACGCTTCTTTCTACTATCTACGTAACTAAAATCTCACTACTGGAGAATTTGCATATATACTACATAAGAGAAGATGCTTCAACAGATTAATTAAACTTTTGGTTATTTGAATTGTGGAGAAGCAGCCTTTTTTTCCCTTATAGAATGGAAGTCCACATCTGAACTCCATAAACATCAATTATTCACATGACTATCTTTCCTAAGGCAGGGATTTATATCTTGTTTATTTTTATATTCCTATAGTACAGTGCATAGCAGTACACAGAAAGCGCTCAATGTTTTCTTAGTAAATAAACGGAAGTACAAGTCACTTTGGGATTAAATGTATATATTTATACACAATTGGTAAGCTGTGTTTGTAGAGAAGCATATCATAAATAAAATATAAGCCTACAATCCCTTATCTTGGATGCAGATGTGTTTTGAAATTCACAATTGTTTGTGTCTTGGAAAAGCAACCTGGTATATGTACTATGAAATGTGAAATATCCCAGTGATGTCTGGGCAGCATCCTGTAATCAGGAATATTAAGATTTCTGCAAAACAACATAAATATTCCTATTCAGTGGAATAAAAACTAAATCACACCTATTCCTATTTTCTGCCACCTTATCAATGGATTCTGAAATTATGGACAAGAGATCATAAACACATAAAACAGTTTAACTTTAGAAAGTTTTATCATCTTCCTCAGCTATTTCTAAGAATGAAATCAAGCTGAACGTCAAAGGTCATAAATTCAGAAATTCAACGTAGAAACTAAGAAAAGTCTAATCTGCCACTAGGCTGTGCCTCAGTTATAAATTCATATGATAACAATTATGGGCACGATAATTTAATCAATCAGTGCACAAGACATTGTTTTAAGAATCAAGTGAAGTTAATTCACGTAAAGTGTTTATCACAGAGCTTGGTTCTCAGTGTACAAATATTTATATATTAGTTATTACTATTTACAGTTCAATTACAATTCACTTGAACATTCCCTGAAGGTATAGTCCTCAGCCCCTGGGCCCTGGACCAGTACCAGTCCCTGGCCTGTGGCCTGTTAGGAACTGGTTTGCACAGCAGGAGGTGAGCAGCTGGCGAGATAGTGAAGCTTCATCTGTATTTACAACCACTCCCCACTGCTCGCAATTCCTCCCGCCCCCAGCACCAGTCCATGGAAAAATTAATTGTTTTCCGTGAAACTTCCCTGGTGCCAAAAAGGTTGGGGACTGCTGCCCTAAAGCATTATTCATTCGATGAATCTGTACTCAATTCCATGTGTCACACATGCCCTACAGCAGGAGAAAAATGATAAAACAGATATATTTGCTGCACAAAAGTTGCTTACCAGTTCATAAAACTTCTAAAATTTGTCATATACTGATAGCTGTACCAGTCTTTCAAATATCACCTGTTTCACTTGTTTCAGTCATAAATGTATCCTCTTAGCTCAACAATATTTTACCTAATTTTTAAAGATCTCCTTAAAAGGTGACTGATTTCATTTCTTCTTTCACCAACCCTCCCAGGCGCAAGGAATATTAAGGACTATAGTCACAAATACACCTTACCCAAAAACTCAGACTCTATGAATAAATAAACCGAGTGACTGAATCTGACCTAAGTTAAAACACTAATTAATACCTTTCCATAGTAATTCCAGCCCTGGAGGCGCTTGATAAAATGGCAGTCAGGGCAATTTGGGAAGGTGTGTATAAAAGGTAAGCATCCGTCAAGGCAATTCTATTAAGAAAATCATCAGCTGTTTTCCTCAAAACCTCTGGATTCTCCAACATGGGATAGCGAGTCTGGAAAGAAAGTTGCAAATGTTACCATTTCTAAGGGTTTAATGGAGTAACAACAGTTCAAAAATACATAACCCATACTAAAAAAATATATGCTTTAAGATAACGTATCTCAAGTTCCCAGCATAGTACTTAACACCATTCTCAATTTATGTTAATCTTTTCTCTGGGTCCTTTCCCATGTGAGGATCAACAAGAGGAAGTTAAGCAAGGGAGGGGAGGCTCTTAGAGATTCTACTGGATCTAATGTAGACCAAGAATTACATGACCCCAGGTAAATGCTTCTGAGGCAATCCAAGTTATTCAGATGTAAGGCCACATTTAGGAACACACCTCCTTTTTATACGAAATTCTTTCTACTTAAAGTTTACTTTTGGGAAGAAGTAAATGAAAATGCATCTTCGTTTGGTTAGAACCTACTAGATTTCCCCGTATACCTACAGAATTATTTTTAGAATATTCCCAAGAAATATGGAAAACCTCATACTTCCTGACAATTCTCCATATCCTTTAAGACTGCGGTCCCCAACTCCCGGGTCACGGACCAGTACCAGTCCGTGGCCTGCTAGGGACTGGGCCGCAGAGCTCCCACCGCCAACCCTACAGTGGAAAAACTGTCTTCCATGAAACCAGTCCCTGGTGCCAAAAAGGTTGGAGACCGCTGCTTGAAGATGAACCCTAAATCCTGAACTGATTTCAGATATCCACATTCAACACCTGAAGAAGAAATCTTTTTCTATACTCCGAAACAAAATATCCTGAGTCAAATGTGCAGTCACACCTAGGCCTTGTCATCATTCTAAAATGACTGACCTCTGAAATGACACATTCAGACACTCCACTCTAACCACAAATACCCCTTTTCCCAACACAGGTGCTCAATTAATTCACAGCTGTTCTCCCTCCTCAGAACCTTTGGCCATTTATTCCTATACTTGCTCCCACTCACCAGTGTCCTGTGGTCCTCATTTCCCTGCTCCAATATGCTACCAACACATTTCTGGCAAAACTCCAACAATGGTTAAATCCAACCAACCTTTTGCTTTGCCACTATATCTGGGTATTGCCAGAGAAAACCATACAACCAAGAGTTACTACAATGTTGCTATAAATTCACATTCACTGACCTCAGCAAGGCTCTTAAACACTGTCTAGCAATGATAATGTTTCCACAGAAAATTTATTCTCCCATTTTTTAGTGACTATGGTAAACATTTTCTACCTATCTCAATGTCCCTCTGTTAAAAGAAAGAGCTATTATTTCCTGTAAGGCCAGTTCTCTTACTTTGCTTCAAATCCCATGCCAACCCCTTCTACCTTACTCCAAAGAGGATATTTTCCACTTTTCCCTTTAATCTTTCTCTACTATGAGCTTCCTGCATCGGCATTTAAATATACATCAGTGTCTTTCATAAAACAAAGCACGACAACAAAAAACTCTCCCTCTGCCAGAAACCTGGGGGTTCTTCCTCTGTCCTCACTCTCTATACGCACTGAAAACCCCTGGTTCTACTGAATCTACCTACTACAGGTTAAGCATCCTGGATGCAAAACTCCAAAATGCTCCAAAATCCAAAACTTTCTGAGCACCAACATGACACTTAAAGGACATTCTCATCAGAGCATATTGGATTTTGCTGAGATACTTAACCAGTAAGTACAATGCAAACATTTAAAAATCCATCATTAGTCATCAGAGAAATGCAAATCAAAACTACAATGATATCATCTAATCTCATTTAACTCCAGTTAAAATGGCTTTTATCAAAAAGACAGGCAATAATGAATGCTGGCAAGGATATGGAGAAAGGGGAATCCTTGTACACTATTGGTAGGAATGTAAATTAGTGCAACCACTATGGAGAACAGTATGGAGGCTCCTCAAAAAAACAAAAATAGAACTATCATATGATCCAGCAATACCACTGCTGGGTATATATCCAAAGGAGGGGAATTCAGTAATAGAAAAGATATCTGCACTCCCATTTTTATTGCTACACTATTCACAATAGCCAAGATTTGCAATCAATGTAAGTGTCCATCAGCAGATGAACACGTGGAACATATACACAATGGAATATTATGTAACCACAAAAAGAATGAAGTCCTGCCATTTACAACAACATGGATGGAACTGGAGAACATTACGTTAAGTGTAATAAGCCAAGCGCAGAAAGACAAATCTCTTATATTCTCATTCATATGTGGGAGCTAAATATTAAAAACAATTGATCTCATGGAGACAGAGAAGATGGTTACCAGAGGCTGGGAAGGGTAGTTGGGGGGAATAAAGTGGGATGGTTAATGGGTACAAAAATATAGTAAGATAGTTACATAGAATGAACAATATTTGATAGCACAATAAAGTGACTATAATCAAAGATAAGTTAGGGTATGCTTTAAAGCAACTCAAAGAACAGAATTGGAATGTTCCTAACACAAAGAAATGATAAATGCCTAATGTGATGGATACCTGAATTACCCTGATTTGATTACTTCACATTGTATGCCTGTATCAAAACATCACATAAACCCTAAAAATATATACCACTATTATGTACCCATAATTAAAAATAAATTTAAAAAAACCACAAATATTTCAAAAATCCAAAAAAAAAAAAAATCTGAAATCTGAAACACTTCTGGTCCTGAGTATTTTGGATAATGGATATTCTCAACCTATATCTCTGAAGCCCAGGAAGCTCTCACTATATGCACTGCCATTGTATGAGTCAAGCCAACAACAATCTTTTGCCTAGAACTCTCTAACAGCACCCTGTTACTCCTTAATCCATTCTCTACCTTATGCCTGACACATACAAATGCACAATAAATATCTGACGCAGACTGATGCATGAGGTTGCCAGCAGGATTTTTTAAAGCTGCAAACCTTATCATGCCACTATCTAAACTTAAAACTTTCACTGGCGTCCCTTTGCTCTATTCAACATCTTTAACATTGTCTCCAGAGTCTAGACTCTGCCTTCCACTCAGGTAGCAGCACTCTGTGGCACTCTTCCCCTGCTCTATCTCTTGGCTCTGTTTAGGTTCTTTAGCAAACCATGATTTCTTAAATCTGAGCCTTTGACCAGGTAGGTCTCTGACTGGGATGCTCTTCCCTCACCTAATTCCTATTCTTGCTCTGAATTTCACTTTAAATGACACTCTCTCAGAAATGTTTTCCTTACTCCTTAATCTGTTATCTCCTCTAAAGTAATCTTGCATTTCTCCCTCTATAACACTGAGCACACTGGGCATATAACATTTGTCTAAAACCAGTAGATTGTAAGGTCCATGAAAGTTGAGATTATTCTTATTTCTGGTTCCATCCTCAAGCACAATGTTTGGAACACAGAAGGTACCCAAACTGAGCTGCCAGCATACTCAGACTATCCAACTTCTCTTTTAGGACCAAAACAAATTAAGATGCTTTTGTCAATGTTTACTTATATTTTTGATGCCTATACAGTGACACAAGTTCACTAAGCATTAAAATAGAAGTCACTTAGCAAACTTCTAATTTAAAATTAAGATTTTTTTTATGGCTCTTTAAATCATCAGGCCCAGATCCATGATAATATTCCTCAAAGTTTTAAGAGTTATCTTAAATCTTTAAAAGCATTATGCTAAACACTCAATGGTGTTCATTATGGTCCCGGGACCAGAATTTGCAGATCACTTAATCAGAAACTCTGGAAGTCCCATCCAATCTCTGTTAATAATCTCTCCAGGTGACTCTTAGGCACCTAATAGCGAAGTTAGGAAACTATTGCCCTACAGGTCCAGGCCCGACTCACAGATTGCATCCAGGCTATAACAATTAGGATGATTACAAGTTATAAAATTTGGGATTCTTCTGGTTAAAGAATAATAGCAAAGGAGAACATACTATTAGTTTACTTTCTACCAACAAAGTTACCTTTAAATCAATGAGGAAGCCCTCAAATGGTCTGTAAGGATTGTGGACAATAAGGTGGAAATTAAGTTGCTGTATAAGTAGTAGTTCATATTCCAAAATCTGTTCAAGTGCCTTCTCCTGTCCAAGAGGACTCTCCCGAAGGTTTCCAACAAATTGAGGACTGGATACATTGAATTCATCCACTTTGCAGGCCAAAAACACACAAGTGAGCCTAGAGGAAAAAAATAAGGTGGAGGAGATGGAGGCACATGCATATATTAATATTTAATAATGTAATATTAACTTTTAATATTTTGAGAAATACCTAAATATTTTCTATGAGTATATTCTAAAATTGCCTAATAGTCACAAGTGACTATGCTAGCCATTGCAGGAAATTAAAAAAAGACAGTTCCTGTTCAAACTTTTATCCATTAGGAGGTATAAGACAACCTATAAAATTAGGTTTAACCATCTAATATTACCACAACATTCAACCATCATTGACTCAATGGCAGTTTCATAGAGTTCAACCTAAATAAGGAAAAGAAAATTAACTGAGGAGGAAGGGTACACTGTATCATGAGATGTAGATGGATGAGTGAAAAATAAAACAGTACACACAGATGTACCATATGAGTGTGGGAACAAAAGTAGGTTAAAGGAACATTGTGAAAGCCACCAGTAAACATCTCTTAGGGCATTTGATTAGGGGATTATTACCTCAGGGACAAATCTATGAAATTCACCTGGCTATTTCTTGAACTTCAGAGTGAGAGGCTATAAGAGTAAAAAAGCTACCACAAAAATCAAGATTGGAACTAAAAATAAGGGCCTGACCTTGACTGGTGGAAATGGGATTGGAAAAAAAGAGAAAACGAACAGGGACGATATGATTTACAGGTAGCTCTTTGATGAGTCTCACACTAATTTCATCTTTATCTTTAATGATAAGCAGAGTGCTTAGCAGACAGCAGAAACAAAATAGACCTTTGTTAAACTGAAATGAATATGAAGCTATAGGACCTGTAAACTGACTGGATGTGGAGGGAGAAGAGTCACCACAAATGATTCTCGGTCTAAATAACTGGGAAGAACAAAGGCATTATTAACAGAAAGACATATTAGAGAAGAAGCTAGTTTAAGAAAAACAGAATTTGAATTTGGACAAGTTGAAGTTCAGATGCCATCAGTATTACAGGAGGTATAGGTAAATAGAGGTCTTAAGTTCTGAATGACAAAAAAGAATGCAAGTCCAAATTACCCTTTATTAGGAAATCAGTTCTCTCGCTTATCCCCCAACCCCGAAATGCTCAAAGAGAATAAAAGTCTTCTTAAATGAAAACAATAAATTATGTAGACTTATACTTACATTATTATCCGGGGGTGATATTCCATTACTGAGTTATTAAGATAAAAACGCTTGAAATACATACAAGCTGTACCCTAAGATTTAAAAAATACATTATCAGGATCTATTTATGCATATATAACATGTTAAATTTTGTGAAAAAGAACTTATTTATGGAAAAGTTTCTTGAAAAGGTTCTCCATAACGTACTAACACTTGTTAATTCTTTAATCAAAATAATGAATTACTACAGAAATGCCATAGCCAAAAGCCCCTTTCCCACCCTTTAGTTATTCATCCCCAGGTCCTCTGGGTATCCTTCCTATGGTCACTGGATTTAAAAAAATATATGCGTGTGTATTTTCGAATTCAGATCATCAAAAATGTCCTGAATTGAAAAAACTCAAGGAGAAAAATACAAACGTTCACAGATTAACAAATCAATCTTGTAAAAATATTGACAGAATAACATGGTTGCGGCAATAAGCCTTCTCTCTAAATCCACTCCAGATCTGTGATATAACCATGATCACTGTTGCCAAACTGAACTGTAGAAGCAGCACATACCATTTACTGAATGCATCCCATGTGCCAGACTGTGCCAAGCACAAAACTATTGTTCTTATTTTAATCCTTACAACAACCTTTTACAGAGAAGGAAAACGAGCATCAATGAGGTTAACTGACTTATTCGAGGAAACACATTTAATAAGGAACAGGACTGAATTCAACTAAGACCTACCTGTACTTTCAACCATTACATCATTTGGCTAGAACCAATGAAATAACCACTTATCTATTTTTAAGATAGAAAAAAGTATTTCCTTTTAAATATTTTAAGTTTAGTTTTGTCATCTTATGTGAAACAAAACCAAAATTCTCCACCAATTATAAACATGTTTTATAGTTACATTCCATAAATAAATGCGAGGATTCAGTTTCTTCATTTGATAAGATCACTCAAATCTACTGCCTCATTTTACAGTTAACTAATGAAGTGTATCTAAAATTCTTTATGAATCTTTGATCTTTCAGATAGAGGTCTAGCAAACTAAGAAAAAGTAAACAGGCCGGGCATGGGGGCTCACACCTGTAATCCTAGCACTCTGGGAGGCCGAGGCGGGCGGATTGTTTGAGCTCAGGAGTTCAAGACCAGCCTGAGCAAGAGCGAGACCCCGTCTCTACTAAAAAAAAAAAAAAAAAAAAAAAAAATAGAAAGAAATTATCTGGACAACTAAAAATATATTGAAAAAATTAGCCGGGCATGGTGGCGCATGCCTGTAGTCCCAGCTACTCGGGAGGCTGAGGCAGTAGGATTGCTTGAGCTCAGGAGTTTGAGGTTGCTGTGAGCTAGACTGACGCCACGGCACTCACTCTAGCCATGGCAACAGAGTGAGACTCTGTCTCAAAAAAAAAGAAAAAAGTAAACAAATACCTATAGACAATATTGTCAATATATTTCAATTTTTTTCAACTATAAAAATGGAGATATCCTACAGGGTTATTCTCCATTGGGTCATAAGCTAGTCACTCTGCATAACTTTAAAACATAGACTTGCACTTAAGACAGATTTTACTTGATCTTCACAATAAACCTGTGAGATAATAAGGTAAAAATATTTCACACACCCTCCCACTCTAGTTTTCTTTACCTTTCAATTTTTTAATCTCAGCTACCTATTTCTCCTCACCATTGCCCACCCCAGCAAAAAACAAACAGGTTCTCAGAACCATACATCTAAAAAAGACTGTCAATCTTTTTAACCAAAGATAAATCTCCAGCTTCTACTCATCGAAGTTTAAAAAAATCTTGTGGCATCAACTTCAGCTGAGGCATATGATTACAACTTATGAATATATTATTTCAAACATGTATTGTGTGTCATAGAGTTGAAAAAGTACTCGTCTATGTTCTAGTCCCAGTTCTATTGCTCACTAGTTGAGAACTTGGAGGGAAAAGTAATTTAATTTTTCTTTCTCTGTTAAATGAGGATGTTGCAACATGTCCAGCAGACCTCAATTCTTTTGACTGTGAAATGAGACTTGAATTTTTAAGATATGATATAGTAACTTGTTATTTAAGGCCTTTATTGAAAAATACATAATGTGACAAAAACTGAACAAACATAATAACTAAGGTGAATTTTTGAGAGTAGAATGGATAGTGAATTAAATTACAATTTTATAAGAGGACAGATTCCATAAGCCAGCTAAAGGACATTATAGTTCATCACTACCATAACTTACCACGACAGACCTTGGCATTGCTGGCTTAAACACAGAACAGAATTCCAATAATCTTTTCTCATAGTATTTGCAGAGGGTCATTTCTTCATGAGGCTCAAGGAAGACTGGATCATTTGGAAGAACCTTTAAATCAAAATTACAACACAAATTCAGTGAATTAAACAATCGTAATACGTTTTTCTCTGTCCAGATTAAATTTAGTTTGTATTTCCCCAGGGAAATATACCATGCCTTGTTTTCTCTTTAGAGATTTGCTAATCATTATAACAAACAGCTTTAGGAAAATACTTTAACAAATGAAACCTGTACCCTCATTTCACAACTTCTCAGCATGTCAGGTGGACATTTGCCTAATTAAGGTAGAAACAATCATGACAAAGTGAATGCACATGCTCAGAAGTTTGATGTCATTATAAATTTAAAAGAAGACAGACATTTCTGATGGTTGGAAAGCTTCCAGCATCCCTTTCTGGGCCAATCATTGTATCACAAAAGTTGAGGTAAAAAATGGCAAATATCTCAACAAATTTCTGCTATTTTAAGGTATACAGTTTGTAATTCTGTTTTAATGCAGCCCTAGGAAACTAATACAGGTGCTAAAATCTGTGGTATGAAATGTGAATTAAAAGTAAAAGCAGCTCAGTAGCAACAACTGGAGACATGGAACACTTGCTGAAGTGAAACTAGTGGGAGAATGGTAGTGGACCTTGTAAGGAAGTTTGAACCAGGATGGCAGCTGTAACAGAAAGGGCTTGGCTAGAGGGCCATAGTACAAACCATCTTCAGTCAATTGGTTTGTGCCAACAATCTCGTCTCCTTCCCGCATCCAACCCATTCACCAACATGTTGCCAAAGGGCTCTTTCTAGGACGGAAATCTGCTAAGTTAATTTACCATTTTAAATCTTCCGAAGGTTCCCTATCCTTTCACTATAAATTTCTACCTCCTTCCTTCTCCTTACAAGTTCCCTTCCTATCCCCTCAAGCCATTCCTACACAGGTACTCCGGCCACACACGACCACGAGCATTCCACGTACCAGCCTTGTAACTTGTTACCTCCCACTTTGCACATGTGGCTCTGTCTGCCTGGAACGCTCTTTTCCCCTCTTCCTCAGCATCAGCTACTGGCAAAAGGCTTCCCCGACATCAGCGCTTGAGAAGTGAATGGCTCCTGCCCGGAACTACCTTGGCATCCTACAAAATCTCTTCGCCTTGAAGACCGGTTACAGCTGTCTCCCATTCAACTACGGGGATGGCGCAGTTTGTCTCTGTACCCACAGAACCTGGCAAAGCGATCCCCTATTTTAATAGATAAACGCACTCTGCGCCGCGGAAGCAGAGGCGGGAGGAGTGAAATGGTGCTGGAAGCCAGATGAGCTCCCGCAGCAGCTCAGAATTTAGAGACCGCGGCAAGTGGGCAGCCGCCAGTTACCTCACCTTCCCGTTCGCCACCGCTTTGCATTTGAATGTACGGTTGGCGTCGGCCCGCAGTCGTGCCAGCTGCTCCTCACTAGAGAAAGTCCAGTGCCACTTCTGGCTACTGTTGTGGTACATCGTGGAGTCCAAGACCAGGCCCCGAGAGCCTACAGAAAAAGACCCCAAAAGCAACAACACCGCAGTGTGAAGCAGCTAGACCCCCGACCAGGATCCCGCGGAAGCCCAGGGCGTCCAGCTGGCGCGGGTGCGCTGACGTCACGATCACGTGGGGAGCCCGTCCGCAGTCGCATTTCCGGAGCGCACTAGGAGGAGATTATCTCTTGCGTTCCTGGGACTGGCACCTGCCCCGCAAGTGGGCGGAGCCAGCGGAGTGCTCCTTCCTTTCTGTGGGCCTGGGCTAAAGCTCCGTCCTTTCCAGGCAATATCTTAAAGGAGAAGAGTTAGGCAAGGATGTCCAAAAGGGGCGTAAATTGAGAGTATAGAGCTGGCTGACCTAAATTTACATGGGGTTATCAGAAGTGGAAAAGGCGCTTCGGAGGGTGTCAGTTTTTAAATAAGGTCTTCACTAAGAAGTTGACATTTGTGGAAAGGCTTGAAAGAGTTGAGGGAGTAGTAGGCTCATCAGTCATCTGGAGAGAGATCAGAGAGAAACGTTGAGGTCTTAAAGCAGAAGTATTTCTGGCTCCTTTAAGGAGGGAGTGCTCTTGGAGCACTTCCAAAAATCACGGAGATTGGAACATGGTTGGAAAACTAGAAGCAGTGGTTGTGTGTTGGTCCTTACTGTTCTGTCCCTTGTGGCCTTGTCTCTTCTTCCCTTGTGCTATTTTCCTTACCCTTCAGTTGATAACTAGTCAAACCTCTTCCTCTATTTCCATCTCTGAAACCAAATATCTTGTAGTTTTAGGGTTTTCTTGAGATTCCCGTCTTCATTAATGCCTATAGGGAGCCTTACAATAAGCTATCATTAACACAAAATTTACAATTTTTTAATTATTAGGACTTTCAAAATTTCATTTGAGGACAAAATTTACATTGATTTTGAAAGCCTTTACTAGTTTGTCCCACTTAGGCCTAACATGTTCTCCTGTGTGTCATACATCCAGTCAGGAAGATGGTTTTACCTATAGCAAATAGTTTTTCTAAAAATGAAAAAATAAACATCAGATAAAGACATGAGACCCAGAGAGTTTAGGTCTTGAAAAGCCCACAGAGATAAAAAGAAGTGGCAGGATGACTTTAATTCTGCTTTCTATGAAAATGTTTTTTAGAAGCTTAAGAAAGAGAGATTTATTTCTTTTTGTTTCATTTTGTTGAGTACAGTTGAGGGTAGAGTTTGCCACAAGGCCTGCTACTAATCATTAGGTGGTAGTGCTATGGTGATGGAGGCACAAAAATGACTATCACACAGTCCGTGTCCCAGGGTCCTTAGAGTGTAATAAAATGATTATGATACATATATAAACAATCTCCTCTCAATGACAGTAACCTTGGATAGGGCTGACCAAAACTTTAGTCAAGGTCCTCGAAGTTCTCTGCTTTACTAAGCCCAAACTTGGGCTTTCCTCTCTGTTCTTGTACAGATGCTCATCGGTTTACAATGGAGTTACAACCTGTTGTAAGTTGAAAATATCATAAGTCAAAAATACATTTACTACACTTAACCTGCCAAATATCCTGGCTTAGCCTACCCTACCTTAAATATGCTAAGAATACTTACCTTAACCTACAGTTAAGCAATATATAGTTAGCTCACTCCCACTGCCTAGCATCAGGATAGAATATCAAAAGATGAAAATTCAAAGTACAGTTTCTACTGAGTATGTATTTCCTTTGCTCCATCATAAAGTTGAACCATCATAAGTTGGGGACCATCTGTAGAATCCAGTTTGAGCAAAAATTCTGCCAAGTCAGTGTAATGGAAATCCCCCCCGCCCTTGGTATCTGACCACCCTCAATATATTAGCACCCTGGCCTGCCTTCAGCAGTATTCCTATCAAATCAGCTTAGCCAGAAATCACTTATCCTTGAGATTTCCTGTAATTTTCCATCTGCAGTCCCCTCCACCCCCAGGCTGCTCCTTGGTTATAATTCCCCCCTTGTCCTTCTTGGAGTCAGAGTTGAGTCCAATCTTTCTCCCCACTGTAGAACCCCATTGTCCTGGTCCCTATACCTGTCTCCATGGCCCTCTTTGAATAAAGTCTGTCTTACCATTTTTAACAAGTATTGTGAGCGATTTTTTTTCTTTAACAAGGCCAAAGAGAGACCTGAGTAATAAAGTTTCTGATCTTTGATTGCTGATGCTGGGTGCTAATGTAAACAAGACCTTTATGTGGTTTGAATCCAGTGGAATACCCAGAGATTAGTTAATTCAACTCCTCTAGCCATGGCTCTGTCTGAAAAGTTAGTGTCTCCTCCGTTAGCTAGGGGTATACGTTCACACAAAGGTAATTCCCATGAGTTTGCATTTTGTTAAATCACTGTTAATCCAAAAGACAGAGTTGACCTTTAGTTTTGTTACTCCTGTGATTTGGAATGATTTGTTACCACTTTCTTTTTTATATCAATAAATCAAGAGTGAATACATTTATGATATAAAATACCACATGATCATTTCCAACACAGCTTTATAGCAATTAACAGGATAAAAATATCTAATTTGTGACACAGATCTAGGGTTTCAGAACTCAGGATCTGCAGTCAGAATTCCAGCTTCACTGCTTACTACTGAGCATTCTTGAGAAAGTCACTTCAACCTACTTTACCCTAAGTTTCATCTTTTATACAGTGAATACAATAGTTGTAGCTATCTCATAAAGGTGGTTGTGAGGATTAAATCAGTTAATACATGTGAGGATATAGTAGAGTGGCTGGATTCTACAAAATATTTTTTAAATGTTGCTTATTAATTGATATATGGGATAGGGTAATTGGAGGATGTAACATCTATGTGAATTTCTATTGATATTGAGGGAGAGGGCACTGTAGGTGATAGGATCTACTTGAGTAAAGACAAAGAGGCAAAAAGTGTAAGGTGTGTCTAAAGACTAAGAAGTAGTGTAGCTTGACTGGTTGGAGAATAAGGTGAATTATTTGAGATATGAATTAGTAGGGAGATTAGCAGAGGGCTTTGAATGTCAAGCTGAGTAATTGGTATGTAATGAGCAAAAATTTTTGAGTGGGAGAGTAAAATGATCAGAGTTTCATTACTTTAATCTGGAAATTATTTGTGACTGTTTTGATATTGAGGACTTATCATTAAAATAAATTAAGATAGAACAAGGGGATCAATTCTAAAGTGATACCCAAATATCTGCTCTTGGACATGAGATTCAGAATTATATCACACGGGTGAATCCCTCACCATGACCACAGAAAGAGAGAGAGAGAGAGATCATGTGTATCATATAAGATATGCTGTATGAGATATAATACATATATATATATAATATATTATTGTGTGAAATTCTGAAGCAGGGCCTGGGAATCTTTGTTTATAAAAATTATAGGTTTGAAAGTTTTTACAAATGTAAAATTTACAGGACATGGCAAAGTTCCACAGGTTAGATGGGGTGGTGGGTTGGAAGAGGAGCATAAACTCTCAAGTAGTGACTTTCAAATACAATTCAACATGACAATCATATGGGAGCATGATAAAACATGAGCCAGATATTCCAATTCAGCAGGTCTGGAATGGAGCCCCAAGAATCTGGATTCATAAGTGCTCTCTTGAGTTTTGTGGTTTTCAAACTTTTGTCTTCATCATACCCATTTGGAGAGCTTGTTAAAACACAGATATTGGTTCTACACAAAGCATAGAATTATTTTTTCTGGATCTCTGAAAAATGATGTTGGTATTTTAATGGGGATTGCATTGAATCTGTAAATCACTTTGGGTAGTATTGACATTTTAAAAATGTTGATTCTGCCAATCTATAGCATGATATATTTTTCCATTTGTTTACATCCTCTGTGATTTCCTTCCTCAGTGTTACATAGTTCTGCCTGTAAAGGTCTTTCACCTCCTTGGTTAAATATATTCCTAGGTATTTTATTTTCTTTGTTGCTATTTTGAAAGGTATTAAGTTTTTGATTTTATTCTCAGCTTGACTGTTGTTGGTGTATAGGAATGCTACTGATTTGTGCACATTGATTTTATAACCTGAGCCTTTGCTGAATTTATTTATCAGTTCCAGGAGTCTCTTGGCAGAATCTTTGTGGTTTTCTAGATATAAGATCATATCATTAGCAAAGAGCAATGGTTTAGCCCCCGCTTTCCCCATTTGGATACTCTTAATTTCCTTCTCTTGCCTGAATTTTCTGGCTAGGACTTCCAGCACTATGTACAATAGAAGTGGTGATAGAGGGCAACCTTGTCTGGTTCCAGTTCTAAGTGGTAATGCTTTCAATTTTTCCCCCTATGATGTTGACTGTGGTTTTGTCATATATGGCTTTTATAATTTTGAGTTATGATCCATCTATGCCTGTTTTGTTAGAGTTCTTATCATAAAAGTGTGCTGAATTTCTCAAATGCTTTTTCTGTGTCTATTGAGAGGAGAAAAGGCCCCAAATAGCCAAAGAAACCTTAAACAAAAAGAACAAATTGAGAGGCATCACATTCCCAGACTTCAAGCTATACTACAAGGCCATAGTAACTAAAACAGCATGGTACTAGCACAAGAACACAGATATAAAACCAACAGATCAGAACAGAGGACCCAGATATAAAATCGTCCTCAAATTGCTGTCTGATCTTTGACAAAGCAGACAAAAACACGCATAGGGGGAAAGAATCCCTATTCAAGAAATGGTGCTAGGAAAATTGGATGGCCACATGAGAAGACTGTAACAAGTTTTGCACCTCTCACCTCTCACAAAAATCAACTCACAGTAGATAACAGACTTAAATCTGAGGCATGAAACTATAAAAATTCTAGAAGAAAATGTTGGAAAAATTCTTCTAGATATCAGCCTAGGCAAAGAATTTATGAAGAAGATCCCAAAAGCAATCACAGCAACAACAAAAATAAATAAATGGGACATGATTAAATTAAAAATCTTCTGTACAGCCAAAGAAACAATCAATAGCACAACTAGACAACCTACAGAATGGGAGAAAATATTTGCATGCTGTACATCCAATAAAAGGCTAATAACAAGAATCTACAAAGGACTCAAGCAAATCAATAAGGAAAAAATCAAACAACCTCATTAAAAAGTGGGCAAAAGACATGAACAAAAGCTTTTCAAAAGAAGGTAGACTAATGGCCAATAAACATATGAAGAAATGCTCGCCATCTCTAATCATCAGGGAAATACAAATCAAAAGCACAGTGAGATATCAGCTAACTCCAGTGAGAATGGCTTTTATCAAAAAGTCCCCAAACAACAAATGCTGGCATGGATGCAAAGAGAAAGGAACACACTTATACACTGTTGGTGGGACTGCAAACTAGTACCACCTCTATGGAAAGTAGTATGGAGAAACCCCCCCAAAACTGAAAGGAGACCTACTATTTGATCCAGGAATCCCATTATTGAGTATTTACTCAAAGGAAAAAAAGTTATTTTATCAAAAAGACACTTGCACTTGAATGTTTATAGCAGCACAATTCACAATGGCAAAGACGTGGAAACAACCCAAATGCCCATCAATACATAAGTGGATTAATAAAATGTGGCATATGTATACTGTGGAGTATATATCATGGTATACCATGGTTCTCCATAAAATAATGGTGAACTAATATCTTTTGTAACAACCAGGATGGAACTGGAGATCATCCTTCTAAATGAAGTATTGCAAGAATGGAAAAACAAACACTACGTATACTCACTATTAAATTGGAACTAATTGATCGATACTCATGTGCACATATGTTAGTAAAACTCAACAGAAATGAAGCAGGTGGGAGACTGGAGAAGGGGATGGGTAAATTTACATGTAACGGGTACAATGCACCCTATCTGGTCAATGGACACACTTATAACTTTGATTCAAGCTGTACAAAAGCAATGCATGTAACCAAAATGTTTGTACCCACATAATATTCTGAAATAAAAACAAAGAAACAAAAAAACACAGATGGCTGAATTTCTCATTTAGGCAGTCTTGGCAGGCCCAAGCATTTGCATTTCTATTTACCAAGTGATGCTAGACCACCACGCTTTGAGAACCACTACTCCAGTTGATTTTTATAGTTTGGGTGATGGGGAAGATGATGGTGCCCTTATCATTGAGAGTCTTCACCTTTTCTTTTAGGTTAATTGAAGGAAATCACCCTTTTATTTCTTATTACCTTTATAAGAGAGAAAATGGAAGATGCTTAATAATTTGTTGGCCTTACACACACAACATGACCATGCTAAAATTTAATATCCATTTGAAAAAAAGTGATTAATAACTACATTCTCAGTGGCTAAAAATAAATGTGAAGAAAAAAGTTATTTTCCCACCATGGGATTAAAATATTCTTTAGTTATAGAGTAATAAAAATTATCGGTTGTTTTAGAATCTAGAATTTAGAGGATAAAAATACTTTAAGGGCTAATTTGTTTTCCATTTTTCTGTTGACTGCTCACATTCTAAGATAGGGGTCAGCAATCTGTGGCTTACAGACCAAATCTAGCCATTTCCCCCCCCCCTCTTTTTTTTGTATGAAATTTTTGTAATCGCAAGCTAAGAATAGTTTTTACGTTTTAAATGGTTGAAAAAATCAAAAGTAGAGTAATATTTCATGACACCTAAAAATTATACAAAAATCAGATTTTGGTATTTGTAATTATGTTAGGGTTCTCCAGAGAAACAGAACCAATAAGAAATATATGCAATATATAATAGTATATGTTGGAGTTGGCTCATACAATTATGGAGGCTAAGAAGTCCCACGATTTACTCTGTGTAAGCTGGAGACCCAAGAGTGTGGGTGGTATAAATTCCAGTCAAGTGCAGGAGAAGATCAGTGCCCCATCTCAAAAAAAACAATTAGGCACTGAGGACAAGTTCTCCATTACACCATCTTTGTTTCATTTATATCTCCAACAGATTGGATAAGGCCCACCTACATTAGGGAGGACAGCCTGCTTTAATCAGCCTACTGATTCAAATGTTAATCTTACCTATAAATGCTCCTACAGACACACCCAGAGCAATGTTACACCAAATATCTGGGTACCCCATGTTCCAGTCAAGTTCACAGGTAAAATTAGCCATCACAATAGTAAAGTGTTATTGGAACACTGCCACACTCATTCATTTACATGTTGTCATCTGTGGCCATTTTCATGCTATAGCCATAGAGGGGGATAGTTAAAACAGAGACCATGTGGCCTGCAAAGCTTGAGACATTTACTGTCTGACTCTTCACAGAAAAAAACTCTGTTCACTGATATTCTAATACAGTGCTTTTAAAATTTTAATATACATAAAAATCAGCTGGGGATCTTGTTAAAATGTTGATTCAGATTCAGTGGGTCATGGCCAAGATTCTCCATTTCTATTATCTTCCTGGGTGAGGCCAACGCTGCTAGACTGAAAATTGCATTCTATTTCTCAAATTTGTTTTTGTCACAGTCCCTAACTACAATGCCTTAAAATCCTGCTTATTCAATATTTCTTAAGGTCCATCAAACTTAAATCCTGTAACTTCTATTCACTGTCCGAACTGTTTCAGCTTACTGTGAACTCTTGTTCCTCATTGCACTTACTTTGTTTCACTCTTTTGGCCTTCAGTGTTGCCTTGTTGACTTTTTAATGTGTGGCTATCTTAAGTCACCCCAGAGATTTAAAATCTAAAGTAGGGATCCTGTTTTTAGACATCTGTCACCTATTATGCTCACGTAGTACCTTATATATGGAAGGTAGTCTCAGAATATTTATTAAATTAATTACCACTTCACACTTAGAAAAGACTTTTTTTTTTTTTTTTTTTTTTTTTGAGACAGAGTCTGGCTCTGTTGCCTGGGCTAGAGTGCCATGGCATCAGCCTAGCTCACAGCAACCTCAAACTCCTGGGCTCAAGCCACCCTACTGCCTCAGCCTCTGAGTAGCTGGGACTACAGGTATGTGCCACCATGCCCGGCTAATTTTTTCTCTCTATATATATTTTTAGTTGTCCAGATCATTTCTTTCTATTTTTTAGTAGAGACGGGGTCTCGTTCTTGTTCAGGCTGGTCTCGAACTCCTGACCTTGAG
>RJWJ010004865.1:0-72380 GCA_004363605.1 Indri indri
GGGGTGCAGGAGGAGGCGGGGGGGTTGCTGCCACCTTCCCTTCATGGGGGTCGAGTGGTTCCTTGAGAAGCAGAGCCCATGACAGAGGCTGCCCTGCCTCCAGGTGTAACCCACTCAAGCGAAGCTCAGGGAAGAGCCCACTCCTTATGTTGGTGGCTCTGCCACCCCTGCAGGCCAAGACGCTCGTCTCCCACACCTGAAGGCTCAGATCCTGCCTGCAAGGGCCTGGTGAACTGAGTCTCTGGGGTCCCCATGATGCTGCCAGCATTGACCTGCTCCTCCTGAACCGACTCAGGGAACACAGGATCACACGTGCTAAGAGGGGCCTCTCGTGGCCGTTCTGCTCCTTTCCACTGCCTCTCTGTGTTGGACACGAAGTGCTCCTTTCTTATGCCATGGCCGCTACGGCCCTAGAGGACACTTGCTACGGAATGTCAGGGCTGACGGGTGGTCTCACTAGCCCCGTGGCCCCACTGCCACCTCCTGCTGTGCTGTCCTAATGAGGTTCACCGATGCTCCAAACTCGCCTCTCGGCTCACACAGCAGCACATCGGGCCAAGTTGCTCGGACAGTGGCTGTTCTCTCCATGCTGCTCTCTGCCCTCTGAGTGGGGCCCCCTCCAGCCGCCCGGGGCCTACCTTGTCAGCAATGTCCTCCTCTGGGCCCTCCACGAGCTCGGTGGGAGGGTCCTCTAGGGCCTCCATGGTCAGGGCCCCTGACTGGTGCAGGTACCTATGGCAAAGAAATAGCAGCAGAGGAAAGGGGAAAAACCAAAGGACAAGTTCTTTAAACATGAGTGTTTCCAAGTCAATCTGAAAAGCAGACAACAGCATCGCACAGGTTCGGGTCCCCCCTGCTCTGGGGAGGTCACCTCCCGACCAAAGCACTAAACAAAGGGGTGTCCTGGGCCCGAAGCCTTTACCAAGGGGCTGGGAGCAGGCAGGTCCGGCTGTGTGGTCCAAGTTCTCCTGGCGCTCTTTGGAGCCTGATGTGGAACACGACCTTGTTCCCCGCCAGGCAATGGGACAAGAGTACTTTGTACGCAGTGCAATAAAACACAGTGTTGTTCTCCACCGTGATACGAAATGATCTCGTCTTCCACCACAGGCCCATGAAACCTTCCTTCAGGATCTTGACATGAATGCACACGCGTCCCCTCTGCACACTATCGATGCCTGATTTTCAAAGGTACTCTTGTGGCAGTGACAGCAGGGGACCCGAGGAAGGTGTGGATCCCAGAAGCCTCACTCAGGGTCACACTCAGAGCCTAGTCCACCCACGCTGGGAAAGCACACGGGCACCTATGTCCTCTGCGGCACCAACTCCTGCCGCCGTGACAGGCACTGCCCAGCCCGTGGCTCAGAGGAGCCACGTGACCTTGCAGTCTTGCATAAGCCCCCAGGGGCCCCACACGCTGCAGCCTTAGGGCAGGAGCTGCTCGTCCACTGTTGGTGCCTCCTTAGCAGGTGCTCAGTAAACACATGTTCCTAGTTACCACGAGTTTAAACTAACATCACTAGTTGCGGCAAATCTATATCCACCCTAATTTGCCTGCAGTACATAAAGCTCTCAGAGTATTTGTACAGAAGTGCCAACAGCAAGTGTGCATGTTGAGTTTCTTTTTCTTTTTCTTTTTTAAAAACAGAGTCTCGCTCTTTCACCAGGGCTAGAGTGCAGTGACGTGATCATAGCTCACAGCCACCTCAAAATCCTGGGGGCTCAAGGGATCCTCCTGCCTCAGCCCCTGGGTAGCTGGGACTACAGGTTAGCACCACTGTGCCTGGCTTATTTTTCTATTTTTAGTAGAGATGGGGTCTTTGGCCTTGACTCCAAACATGATGTCACCCCCAGGGAAGGAAGCTGCCTACCCCTAGGCCCCCGAGGCCACCCTGAGGAGGGCCGTGGCCTGGGACCTAACGCCACTTCTGAGCCTTACTAGAGGCTCAGGCACTTCTAAGGGTGACCCAGGGATGAGAGGACGTGCCCACCCCTAAGCACCCAACATGCGGCCTTAGCACGTCGCCGCCCAGGATGAAACTGAAGGTCCTCGGAACGGTGAGCTGGGGGATGTTTTATATAAACCCACCAGAAAGGGAGAATTCTTCAGCCATCCACCCCCACTTGGGAGACCCTGCCCCCAAGGAGAGGGAGCTGTGGAAGTGCCTAATCCACCCAGAGGGAGGCAGGTAGAGTCCGGCAGGTGAACAAGGCACTAGGACCCCTGAGACCTGCCTCCCACCCCAGGGACAGGGCTGTGGGGCCCCTGGTGCTTCCTCCTGCCCTGGCTGGGGCCAGCTCTGCCAGAGCTGTGGGCTCCCTGCACACGCTCCACCTCACAGACAGGGAGAAACAACACTCAGAGAAGTTGGGGACGTAGTCAGGTCACAGAAGCTGCAACTGGTGACTGCAAAACCCACATCGTAGCAACAATGCACATGCAAAGGGCTGAGAACTATGAAAAGTGAATTATGAGTTATTTCGTGTTTCCTTAGCACTCTGGTGGCAGATTTAGGGCAAAATGGCAGCAGATTAAAATTAAGTTCTAGAGGGTGTTTCAAAGGAACAAGCAGACACAAAGCCCCAACAGCCAGCCCCAGGGTCTGTTCACGCCCCAGGCAGGGGAGGCCGCAAGGCAATGACTCAGCCAGGTTGTTACCTTCCTTTCACCAGCTGTGGCCTGTCTGGGGTAAGAGACAGGCTGGGAGAGAGAAGGAAGGTGATGCTGAAACTGCACCTGAAGTGTCCTTGGGAATCTCTACCCTGCTCCGCAGAGCTTGATGCTCTTCTAAAAGGGGTGAGCAAGAAAACCACCAGAGGACATGGTGCGATGACAGTTACCTCGGCTTCCTCTGGAGCCTGAGCCCTTGAGAGGACGAGGGGAAACAGAAAACAAGGGGTTTCCATCCCCAAGGTCACAGAGCAGAAGAGGAGATGGCACCGGACACTGGCAGCAGAGGACGAGGGACATGCAGACCAGAGAGCCAGAGCCCTCCGGAGAGCCCAGGAGAACTGGAACCTGAGCGCACAGAAGCCAAGACGAGGGCGGACGGAGGCTGTGGGAGGGACAGTCACCACCACGCCTGGAGACCAGGGCGGGAGGCCCTGACACACGGCCCACAAACGAGAAAGGAAACCACAGTCTGGGAACCCAATGGTGGGCAGGCCGCAGCCCAGGAGCTCCAGCTGCCAGGTAGGACCCTGGCTGGAGAAGAGACCTGGGCTGTCCCACCACACGCCCACCAGAGGCCACCCGTGGGCTGTGGGCACTCACTCCAACACAACAGCACCCCTAGACGCCCAAGGGGAAACCTCTGACATGAAGCACGGGGCCCGGCAGGGAACCCCAGGGACAACAACAGGAGAAGGTTCAGAAACACACAGGGCTTCAGTGGTAGGCTGCCGTGAAAAAGAAAATTCAGTGGTTTTTTTGAGACAGGGTCTCACTCTGTTGCCTGGGCTTGAGTATAGTGTTGTTGTCATAGCTCACTGCAAACTCACACTCCTGGGCTCACGCCCTCCTCCCACCGCAGCCTCCCGCAGCCTCCCAAGTAGCTGGGACTACAGATGTGCACCACTACGCCTGGCTAATTTTTAATTTTTTTTTTTTTAATTTTTGCCCAGGCTCATCTTGAACTCCAGGCTTCAAGCAATCCTCCCACGTTGGCTCCCAAAGTGCTAGGATGACAGCATGAGGCATCACGCCCAGCCAAGAAAATAATTTTTAAAAACGTACTGGAAAGTGCAAAAGGCGGAGCTGGGACCCTGCCCCAGAAAGTGAAGAAAGCAGCGCAAGGGTCCATCTGTGCCCCTGGCACTGGCCACGCCAGGAGCTCCAGAAAGAAGGAAGAGGAGGCGCAAAACTGTCAAAGACACAGGTCGAGAAAAGTTCTGGAATTAAGGGGCACCAGCTTCCAGATGGAAAAGACACGTTCTTCGTTTTGCCCAGCAAAATTAATGAAAAACAAGGACTGGAAACAAGATTCATCGTAACATTTCTGAACTTTAAGGACAAGGAAATCATTTTAAAAGCTTCCAGCAAGCTGAGTGTGGCGGCGCACGCCTGCAGTCCCGGCTACTGGGAGGCTGAGGTGGGAGGCTCGCTCAAGCCCAGAAGTTCAGGGCTACGATGCCCAATGATCGTGCTCATGAACAGCCACTGCCCTCCAGCGGGGCCACACAGTCACCCCCACTCAACCATCCAGGGAGGGAAAAACGGTCACAAAGAAAACAAATCCGAAGGCATTAAACCTCTTAGTAGCAACTCCAGTACTAGGAGATAATGAACAATGCCTTCAAAAAGCCTAAAGGAAAATTATTTATGATCTACAATTCCACACCAATCCAAACTGTAAAAGTAAAGTAACTACCAAAGTCTCAAAAAATTTACCCCCTGGGGTACCTCTTTTCTCAAGAAGCGCAGGAAGACGTGCTAGACAAAAAATGGAGGCGAAAAAACCCCAAGGAGGCAGACAGGGATCAGGGAGCTGGAGGATTCAACTCCCGAAACAAAGCGGCTCAGGGGGTGTGGGGGAGACCACCCAGGACCACAGCTGTGAAGCCTGAACAGCACCCTGCGCAAAGGGGTGGAAAGGAACGTTCCAGAACAAGCCAGAGAGGAATCTCATGCCCTGCCGCAGTGAAGCCGGGACCGTGACTCGAGATCAAGCCAGTGAAGGCGTGGAGGCCGTCGCCAATTCCGGCAGCAGCACGGCTCGTCCCAAGAAGGGCACGCAGTGGGTGCAGCGCACAGCTCCCTGAAGGGCACGGGCCCTGGTGAGCCCTGGGTGCTGGTCTCAGTGACAATGGGCAGGGGGGCAGGGGAAGGTGCACGGCCACCTTCCAGGGCAGGAAGCCTGGAGAGTATCCACAGCTGCGAATGAAGAAATGGTCCTGAGGAACTGGAGTTAGACCCAGCCCCTTGACTTCGACTCGCCTTGGGGATGAGCAGAGGACTGGGAGGGCACGGGCTTGGCGGGAGGCCCCAGAGCCCGGGCCCCTGCTGGTCCCCCGCCTCGCGTTAACCTACAGCAGACATTGGGGGGCCCCGTCCAGACCTCGCAGTGAACGCACAACGGCGCAGGACGGACGCCACAAGCTTTCAACACACTTCCTGGTCTGAGGTCCAGGTCCCAACCCACAGCCCTGGGAATTCTGTTCACAGCCCATTCCCTCAAAATACTCAGTCCCAAACCATGAAAAGAAACTTTAAAAAGCTTTTTAAAAATGCCTTGGAAAGGAATATTTTCTAAAATGATTTTTTGAAAACTATGGTGAGTCATACATTTCAGACGAACATCGTTCAATAAGTAATCGAGGATCTGCCTACCTTGCCACCTTCTTGCTGGAGAGCCGCTTTGCTGGACTGTGCAAAAACCAAAATAAACAGGAAAATCGTGTCAGAGAACAGAGAGGAACAGGAGGAGACAGGAAACTCAGGCTACAGAGATACGGGATGGGGCGGCTTTTCCATGCCCAGTCATGCAGCCCCCCGGCAGGCTCCGTGCACAGAAAGCCACTCAGCAGAACAGGCAAGGACACTGCACAACGTCGGGGGCTCGGCCAAGGCCTCTGCAAGTCCCAAAGAAATTTCCAGGGGAGGCCACGCCAGACCTCAATTCAGAGGTCGACCCCAGCACCTAGACCCGCCAGGTGGCTGCACCAGGTCTGAGCCATCGGCTGACGCTATGTCCCAGACGCTTCTGAAGCAATGTTACCCCCCAGACTCTTGGCCAACAGACACCCCCACGTGAAACAGGACACGGGCTCATCTGCAGCAGGAAAGTTTGTCGTTACTTCCAACTTAGGCGCTGATACTTCGTACTCCAGACATCCGCCTGGGCAGTGACTTGGGAAGCCATTCCTGCTGCCATTTCAGGGCAGTAAATGTGGCTAATTACACACCGTCTGTCTGACTCAGCCATCTGCTATAGCAAAAAGGGCCAAACTTACCTTATCTCTCATTTCCGAATTCCGGCGTTTTATATTTTCCAATTTAACTGCTAAACTATTAGCCTCAACTGGCAAGAAGACACACTCATCTCCCCAAGCATGAGAACCGTCGCTGCTCTTGAACTCACAGGAGCCAGACAGGCCACCTCCTTCCTCCACTTCCTTAACCCGGACACACCTATGATTTTCTTCCAAGGGTCGGGCAGAAACCCTATCTGGGGAGAAACACAGGCTGTGCCAGTCATCAGTGTGTTGCCTCTCAGCTCTAGTTCTTCCTTTTGACCCGTTCTGTGGGAGGGCAGCTGGGCCCTCTGCGTGCATTTCCTCGATGGGGTTGGCTGTCCGTGGAGGGTGCTGGACGGGGACCTGTCGGGAAGAGGGGTTTGCTCCTGGCTCCAGGGTGCTCCTCAGCAGGATCCTGCAGCATGTGCCGCCTCCCCTCGGCTTCCCTGGCACCAGCTCCCGGGCAGTTCTGCGGTGCAGTGCCAGAGGGTGGTGTTCCAGCAAGCTCTAGAAGGTGAGCCCAGCCAGTCTTGACACGCAGCACCACGGTGATGTCTCTGCCACCCAGGGTGCCACGGCTGAGCCGTCCCCCGCAGGCCGGGGGCAGCCTGGGTGGGGAGTGGCTCTCTCTGGGGTGCTCCCCAAAGCCCTCAGGGCGGGGCTGCTGCTACGTACTCCTCGGAATTCTCTTCGCTCGTCCCAGCCGACCCTCGTCAGTCCAGTCCCGCGATCCTTTACCTTAAACCCTCCTGTTCAAATGACGGTGTGGCTCCTCTTCTCACTGTCCCTGACTAAAAACGTGTATTTTAATACAAATCTAATTTTATCTTAGTATCACTGACACTCCCTAAAACTACTAGGACAGGACAGACTGGCTACTCAGTTCACCTACTGGCCTCTCGGGGACCAGACAGCAGTGACGGGGTCTGTACTGGACACAGAGTCTGGGCAAAGCAGACGTCTCAGTCTCTACACGTTCACTCTGACAGAGGACCCAGGCTCCTGGAAACACGGCTGCCGTTGGTGCGCTGCGGCCCACCAGGCAGACGTCACACCTGACGTCACAGCTTCTGCGTATGGTCTAAAGGACTAAGTCACCTTTTACCACCCACCAAGCATGACCAAGTACGTTTTTTTAGGCAATTCCATGGAAACCAGGAAGCAAGATTCAAATCTCCTTAACTGAGTGTTTAGGGAGAAATTTTCTGAAAGCTGCATGTGTGATTACACTGGATTTAACAGCACATGAACCCACCTTGGTGGCGTCTTTCTTAGGGAAAGAGGGGCCTGAGGCTGCACGCAGGGCCCCCGGACATGCTCAGCCGCATCCTAGTCCCCTCTCTGCCCCACAGAGCCCAGCAGAGGCAACCAGGGCTGTCTTGGGGCAGGTTCTCAATGTGGGAAAAGATCACTTCTATGCCAACAGTCCTCAGAGAATGAGATGAGACACGTGTCTTTGTGTTTACTCTAAGATACAGGATGACAGACCTATACTCAAGCCCACTTGGCCGAGGGCACGTCTGTATGGGGAGAACAAACAGCTCCTCACCAGCTAGGTGGAGCCGCCTTCCCCAGGCACTGAACACTGCGCTGAATACACACAGGAGGTAAAACCGGTTTCCCCTAAAATAGATGCCAACAGACCTTTGGGATACCAGATGCCAGACTGCCTCACGTCTCCAGGAAGGCCCCTCGGAAAGCACTTCTGGCCTCTCGCCAACACTGCCAAGATGCCCTGGTGCAAATGCCAAGGCCCTGCCCATCCTCTGCACCTGACTGGGCATTTGCTGGTGGCCTTGTATTTAGTATTGCATGGGACGTGACATTAAATGTGCCAGCACTGGAACTAGAGGCAGGACAGCAGGTCCAACAGGCTGTCAGCAGCGGGGGTCCGCTGAACAGAATGAGCCAGCCTCGCCTGAAGCCCCAGGAGGTGGGCAGACGTGCAGGCAGGCTCCCTCTGACAGGTAAGCAGCTTCCAAAAAGACCTCCACATGTGCCGAGACCATCAGGACGGTTCACCTTTCCGCCACCTGTCACGAACCGTCCCACCAGGCCAATCCCCTTCTTCCAGGAAGCCGCCCTGCAGCCCACAGCACTTCTGCCCAGCACGGCCTGACCCAGGCTGGACGGGGTCCAGGGATGCAGACGGGAGCTGAGGGCTTGTGCGCCGACCGCCCCGGGGCTGGAGAACAGAAACAGAATGGGGACTGCCGGGCCGGGAGGCAGCAGGCACACGCTGGGATCCCAGGCACCCATTTTTAAAAACAGGGTGGCAAAGCTACCTCATATAACAGCATTTTTGGTCACTCAGTTACCAAAGGGGTTTCCTCTGGTAACTGAGTCTAAGGCAGCCCAACAAAAATGACTTCCAGGAGGGGCTCACCTTGAATACACACAACCCTGATTTAAACTAATGTTCCTGAAAGTGTTTACAAATCAGCTTTTATTTACTCATTTATTTATTTATTTTTGCTTTGCAAACATTTAATTTTTTCTTAACATGTGACTTTTTTTTGTTTTCTTAACAGTTTTTTTCATACAAGCAAAAATTTTGAATTTTCTTTTTTCTTTTAATTTCAGCGTATCATGGGGGTCCAAATGTTTAGGTTACGTATAGTGCCCTTGCCCCACCCAAGTCAGAGCTCCTACAAATCAGTTTTTAAAGACCAAATCTTTACATTACCCAATTCTGTCTCATATGACTCCATTAAAGAAATCTTTTAGTAAAATGCAGAAAGTATCCTCTTTCACCCAATGGCCAGCACAGCATCTAAAGATCATTCCCGCCCGGAGACCAAACAGCTGGTTAGACCACTGCATGCACACCGGAGAGGAGAGTGGAGCACTAGGCAGGGCTTGAGGCATGCAGGGGGCAGGCGGGGCCACAGGGAGAGTCCCGCTGTCTGAGCACTCCCCTTCGGTCAGGAGTTGGGGCCGGGCTCGGAGGAAGCACCCCTGCGGGCTCGCTGCAGCGGCACCTCAGGCCAGGCCAACGGGGGGCTGTGGGCTACAGGAGTCTCCCCCCCTCCCCAGGCACAAAGAGCGAGCCAGGCGCTAATCAGTTACCTATTCATTTCAAGATCATTCAGGCGTGCAGAAAGATCCTCAAGGCGGTTGATCTGTTTGTGGCACTGGCTACAGTAAAACTCAAAAGCCTCATCAGTGAGGATGCTGTGCAGCTTTGCGGCCAGCGGGTCGGCGCTAGAGAGACGAGAGGCGTCAGCTGAGGAGAGCAAGGGCCTGGCAGGTCACCTGCGACTCCTCTTGAGGGGTGAGGAGGACAGGACAGGACATGACAGGACAGGGGCTGAACAAAAACACGTGGGAAGAGAATTCGCTGTGGGATGATCTGGCTCTTACTTTTGACTGCAGTGAGCCCACAGCCCTCCAGCCACCTCTGGGAGCCTACAGCATGCATCCACTAGCAGGAGCGGGTCCTGCACACAAATGCTCCTTCCTGGTCAGGTGCACAGAAGAAAAGAGGGGTGGCCGAGAGCTTCATTGTAAAACAGAAGGCCCTTCTTTAAGGTAAGCGACTGAGCATGCTTTCTCCTTGGCCCAAAACACATCAATGCCTCAACGTGACAGCAAAGAATGTCCCCAGGTCAAGTTTCAGTTACTGCGCTGTGTTAATAACTGCTCTAAAAACCACCAGTATCAAAAACTGTGCATGGATGATGAGTCAACAATAGTTTTGTGATTTTTAAGACCTGCATTAAAAACTCAGAATTTTAATTTCTGGTGACGCTAGCTAACCTCCTCGATCCCCGACTTGACCCTGTGGGCTCCAACATGCTTGGTGGCTGCGACGTTCTGCTGCTGGGAGAGAACAGCCAATGGTGGCCTCGTCCCCGGGGCAGCAGGAACCACAGGCTGCTGGAAACCATTTGGAAGTTCAATTTAAAGAAAGGTTAAAAGTGAAACATAAAATATAGCATAGAGTTACACTTTAGACAGAAAACAATGAGAACACTGGACAGAGACAGGGACAAACCGAACAAATTGGAAGCAATTACCAAGACAGGACAGAGACCAAGTTTGAGAGACCCAAGTCCTCAGTCTTTCTGTGGACGTCACCCTAAACATACTGTCCGGAGAGGAAAGCTGCTAAACAAGGCGCTGCCTCTGCAGACTGCCTGCGCCACCTTGCGCACCCAGCTCCCGCGGACAATTGCCAGGAACCAGCACACCGGACCCCCATCTGCCTGCGCAGCGGACGGACACCTTTGGGGTGGGCGCGTGGAGCAGGAAGGGAAAGGGGACCTGCCAGGCAGAGAGCTGGCTCGGCTCGAGGGACGGCCCCTCCGGCCACTGCCCTACATCAAGTCTGCTGGGCCTCCCAACTGGTGGGTAAAGGAAGAATCTCGGGGTTGCTGCGAGTGGACTCCGAACTCTCCAGTGACTTCCGCACACAGCCTAAGAGCACGTGCAGCTGGGAAAGCACCAGCTCCGCAGGAGCGAGCACCTCCTCTTTGGACATTGCAGGTCAGTTCATTCAGAGCAGAACTTGCAGACAGTTTGGGGACGTCAGGTAACTACAAGGAAATGCATCTGAAGACTCGCTGTGATCCTAAAGCCTCCCTCAGAAGTCTGCCACGGACCACAGTGCACGACAACAGCTAGGAACCCAAAAGCTCAGCTGCCCAACACGGCTGTGTGTCACAGGTTCAGCTGGGGACTCAGAAATTTGGAGTGATCTGGGAAGATAACTAGATGAGAGGAACTTCATCCAATTTTTATCCAAGTCTAAATTTTAAATTTTTAAATGTGGTATATTTAATTACACTACATCAAATAAAGCAAGTCCTCCCTTAAAAGTTTATGAGCCAAAAGGGAAACGTCCTTGTAACTAAACGTGGGCAGGCGAGGGAGGAGCGTGCGGAGTGTGGCTGCCTCACCTGGGGGTGAGGAAGGCAGGGTCGCTGCAGCCGAGCTGCCCGCCGCACGGCGTCTCCAGAGACAGCTCCGTCTCGCTGCCCTCACCGTAGTCCTCAAAATGCTCCTCCCCACCAATGACTGTGACAACAGAGTGGCCACGTGGGTGGGACCTGCCAAGGAAAAACAGAGACGACACATTGTGGTTAAGGTGTGGAGCGGTGCTTCCCAGCAAGAATGTGCTACAAGCCACACACATGAGTTCATATGTCATAAGAGCCACGTTGAAAAAAAAAAAACAGGTGAGGCCGGGCGCGGTGGCTCACGCCTGTAATCCCAGCACTCTGGGAGGCCGAGGCGGGCGGATTGTTTGAGCTCAGGAGTTCGAGACTAGCCTGAGCAAGAGTGAGACCCCGTCTCTACCAAAAATAGAAAGAAATTAATCGGACAACTAAAAATATATAGAAAAAATTAGCCGGGCATGGTGGTGCATGCCTGTAGTCCCAGCTACTCACGGAGCTGAGGCAGGAGGATTGCTTGAGCCCAGGAGTTTGAGGTTGCTGTGAGCTAGGCTAACGCCACGGCACTCTAGCCCGGGCAACACAGTGAGACCCTGTCTCAAAAAAAAAAAAAAACAGGTTAAATTGATTTTTTTAAGAGACAATCTGGCTGTGTTGCCCAGCTGGTCTTGAACGCCTGGGCTTAAGCCTTCAGCCTCCAGAGTAGCCGGCACTACTGGCGTGAGCCAACACGCCAGCCGTGAAATTGATTTTAGCAAAGTATTTTACTTAGCCCAATATACTCAAAATATCATTTCAAACACGTGAGACTTTTCACATTGGCTATTTTGCAGTGAGCGTGTGCCGCACACCTGCACGTCTCTGTCTGCACGGGCCTTTCTTCAAGTGCTGATGCCGGACAGCGCAGGAGTCCACACAGACCAGCTCTAGGCCCAGCCCCTCTGCCTCTGCTTTAGGGAGCTGCTGTCCTTGCACAGCCCTGACCAATGGAGTTCAGATGCCTGCATTAACGTGACACTTGGAATAGCAGATCCCAACTAGGAAAGGGAAGGGGTTTCCCAGCACCTGTCCTCGCCGACAGGAGAGCGACTCCTCCACACCCGCTTGCTGGGACACAGATCTCTGAGGCCAGGCACTCAGGCGGAGGGGTCTGGGGCGCTGAGCTGGGCCTGGCCAGCTCTGTGACTCCCAGGGGCCACGGAGAGCAGCAGCTGTGCCCTCCGAGCTCCTCTGCACCCCTGGTCCTCAGGGGAACCTGCTCCTCAGGAAGGAAAGGGCCTCACAGAATGAGGTGGCTCCCCTCGTCCGGGGGAGGTCGGCAGTTGGGATGGCCACGGCTAAGAAGTTCCACCTTCACACCCACTAAATATGCACGTCACTGACCAGTCCTGAGGCAACTTAGGATGAATCACAAGGTCTTAAACACATGTGCTTTCAGTGAAAATGACAGCATTGTGTGCTACTGACTTGGTATTGTCTCGAACTCCACCTAAGTAAGCTGAAACAAGCTGGCTGTCAGTTGTCTGCAATCAGCCCCTGGCCCTCACGCAGGGACAGGAAGAATTAACGCCTTCCGACAGTCACCATGTTTTACAAGAAGTCCTGTTTCTCAGGGTTAGGCACTTATTTTACCAACACGCCCAGGTCCTGTGACAGAAAACTGCCCTCAGAGGGGAAGAGAATCCTGAAAGGAAAACAGTCGTGGCTCCAGCAGGCTAGGGACCCCCCCTGCTCCCCCGTGGTGGGGCCACGCTGGGGACAGATCTGGTCCCCCTCAGAAGAGACGATGAGGGACTCGGCGCCCTCCCCTCCCCTTCCCTCGGGGCAGTTTTTCCTACGTCTGACGGAACCGACGAGGGCCAAATGCATTGTGTCTGAAGACCGAGGCCCAGACCGCACAGCTGCGGCTCCGTAAACCTGAAGTTCCTCACACGGACACACTTCCCACACCGAGTCCACAGAAATGGGGTGACACTCACTGATAATCGAATTCTGCCTGCTAATAAGCTTTTCAAATTATCTGCCCCCTAAAAGATTTACACTTCTTAAAAACTAGTGAGAAAACAGAAAATATTTCTCACATAATGTCTATAGCAGCTTTATGCTCAAAACCAAAAACAATAACTACCCAAGTGCCCATCAACAATAGAATACATTTTAAAGTTTCGGCATATTCATACAACAGAATACTCTAATAATAATAAACAGTGAATGATTTACAACTGTGTGCAACAGGGAAGAATCTCATACCCTCAATATTAAGTGAGAGAATCTAAAAAGACACATTCCACGGAACATGCAGAGCCAGGGGGAGAGAGCTGTCAGAACAGAAAGGACACACTGTGTGCTCCATCCACGGAAGACGCAGAGCCAGGGAGAGAGAGCATCTGGCTGCCTGGGAGGAGGGAGGAAGGAGGAGGGGGCGCTCTGGTGCCCGTGTGTTTTTCTCTTGGCCTGAGAACCTTTCTCTTGGAGAACGGGAGTGGTCAGTCTGAAAAACCAGCTGGCCGTGCACTTACGGCATGCTCACCTACTTGTAGCTATATTACAGTTATTGAAGAGTAAACAGGCAAAAACTGGGAGGGCAAACCAAAAATGAAATGAAATAAAATAAGCAAAACAAAATTAAAAACACGTCCAAGCCTGGTAAACACGGTGATTTCCCGAGTAGTTCAGGGTAAAACCAAAAGCTCTTGTTTGGCTCCCTATGGGCTACCGGGCACCTCCCTGATCCTACCTCCTGCCACGATGCTCCCCCCTTCCCTCCCCTCTAACCCTAACTAGCTCCCAAAGACATCCTGAGGACAGGGGAGGGGACAGGACAGACGGGAATGTGGTCTGGCCCAGGGTGCCGCAAGGATGAACAGGGTCAAGACGGTGCCAGAAGACAGTCACTGAACATGCTGCCGCCTTGCTCTGGTTTTGGGAACTGTGCTGACAAAATCCGAACGCCTGAGTTAAAGTTTTCTAGCTATAATTTCTATCTCTACAGCCTAAGGAGTGCACGACACTTATAACCACAGTCACTTGCTGTGGCAGGAAGAGTTCTCCAGACAGGGAAGTGAGGGGACAGGGAGGCTGCTCCAGGCAGGTGGGTGGGCTCTTCCAAGGAAGGTCATGAGCAGGGCCCAAGCCCCACCCACATCTCGTTCCCTACCCAGCCACGAAGTGGATTCTAAACGAGTCTGACAGCCACTCCTCCAAGAGCCAAAGCGCCCACCAGACGGGTCCACGTGGTGCGCACTTGCCCAGAGGCGGTCTCCAGGCAAGCGGCGGGGGTACAGACCTGCCTGGGAGCAGCAGCAGAGCACCGTGGTCGGGCTCCTCCATGGCGTCCAGGCACTCGGAGGGCACGGCCGAGCCACCCGCGCTGTCCGCGTCCCCTTCGGGCTGCAGCTCAGGGTGCACCAGGGTGCTTGTGTCCTCGTCAGTAAAGGTCTCACACTCGCTGTACGTGCTCTCGGAGCCCATGTACGCGCTGTCTGTCACCTCGTTGGCCTAGGAGAAAGCATGCCGACGGTCAGTCTGGGCACATGCTGGGATGGGAACCAGGACACTGCTGCATGTCACGCAGCCAACAGAGGGCTCACTGCACGGGTAAAGTCCCGATTACTTCTGACCAGAACCATTAGCTTAGAAAAAAAAATTCTGTATTTTTTAAAAATGAAAAATAGGCCCATGTCTGAAAGTAAGAAAAAATTACTTGGAGTAATTGTTAAAGTTGGTTAAAAAATATACCTAAAACACTAGCACTCCGGGAGGCCGAGGCGGGCAGATTGTTTGAGCTCAGGAGTTCGAAACCAGCCTGAGCAAGAGCGAGACCCTGTCTCTACTAAAAATAGAAAGAAATTAATCAGACAACTAAAAATATATATAGAAAAAATTAGCCAGGCATGGTGGCACATGCCTGTAGTCCCAGCTACCCGGGAGGATGAGGCAGGAGGATCACTTGAGCCCAGGAGTTTGAGATTGCTGTGAGCTAGGCTGATGCCACAGCACTCTAGCCTGGGCAACACAGTGACACTCTGTCTCAAAAAAATAAAATAAAATAAAAAAATATACCTAAAACAGATACAAAGCATCCCAGCATCATTTGATGAATCCAGCAGAACCACTATTTGTGGCTTCCAACACTGGAATTATTAATATCCACGGAATTAACATTCAATAGTGTGAGAATGTGCCTTTTCAAATTAAAGAGTCACAATCAACAGCTGTTATATGTGTTCAGGCTATACTGTTTTGAAATTCAAATTAAAGGTCTCACTTCGAAATACTCATTAATCAATTATTTAACCAATCAATTTTACTGACTGGTTAAACGTCAGCCTTCCCAGACACATCTTTGTTTTCACTCCCACACACTTAGCAACTAGCACAGGGCCCAGTGTATGGCAGACAGGAAATATACATGTAGACTGCACAAATGAACAAAAAACTGAAGAACCGTTAAATGGGACATTTTCAATTTATGATCTCGGTTTTAATTAAAATGAAATTGCAGGTTAGAAAAATTGGCCAATGTTTCAGGCTCAGAAGATTCTGAGGTTAACAATTTGTAAACAAATCAGATCTTCAAAAAGTTGCAGTTCCAGCAGGAAGGCGATGCCCTTTGTACTCTGGTCTGGCGTCACATGCAGTGAGGAGAGTGCGCTCAGCCTGGTGCTCAGACTGCGAGGGCTGGCAGAGGGCCTCGCCCCAAGCAGCACCCACCGGCCTCATCTGCAAAGACTCGAAGGGCCTGGGCTGAGCTGGCAGGAGCCTGGCGTGGCCGATGAGAGGCCAATTCCACCCTTGGTTCACCTACTAAAAGCTGTGCGACTTTAGGTGGAGTCCTGTTGCCTGTTTGTCAAACAGGGGCTGTAAATACTGATCTCACAAGGTAGCAGCCTTATGGAATCAAGAGAGACAACACAGTCAGGTACTTTCAAAGTAGGTAAGTAAGATTGCAGGGTACATGTGGGTGGAAAATCCCTGCCAGCTGTGTGTAAAGCTAGGCTAAAACAGGGAAAAGCATGCAAGGTGTTCAATTAAGTCACTCGTATTTCCAAGGAAAAACCCAACTCCCTAGAATTTAAGGAAGTAATTCAAGAAAACTAATTCATAAAAGGCATTCATCTCAAAATCCGAAACCAGGAAATCACTTTAAGAAACACTAGCTCAGGCCAGGCGCGGTGGCTCACGCCTGTAATCCTAGCACTCTGGGAGGCCGAGGCGGGCGGATTGCTTGAGCTCAGGAGTTCGAGACCAGCCTGAGCAAGAGCGAGACCCTGTCTCTACTAAAAATAGAAAGAAATTAATCGGACAACTAAAAATATATAGAAAAAATTAGCCGGGCATGGTGGTGCATGCTTGTAGTCCCAGCTACTCGGGAGGCTGAGGCAGGAGGATCGCTTGAGCCCAGGAGTTTGAGGTTGCTGTGAGCTAGGCTGACGCCACGGCACTCTAGCCCAGGCAACATAGTGAGACTCTGTCTCAAAAAAAAAAAAAAAAAAAAATGAAAGAAATACTAGCTCAGCTAGGTCCAGTGGCTCATGCCTGGGAGGCTGAAGCAGGAGGATAGCTTGAGCCAGGGAAGTGGAGGCTGCAGTGTGCTGTGATCGTGCCACTACACTCCAGCCTGGGTGACAGAGCAAGACCGGGGGTGTGGGGACATCAGTTCAGTTTTATTCATTGTCACTGAGCCACTCTCTCTCCAGGACCCACCACCCAGCGCAGGGCTGGCTCTGAGCTGGCCGGTGGGAACCAGTCGGCACGCACTGGCGTGGCCAGAGCCACAGGCCAGGATGTGCCGGAGGAAAGGCACAGCACAGCAGGACCCAGACCCAAAGCGAACCCCTGACCGGCAGAACCACACAGGCACAGGGGACGTGTCGCCTCTGTCTCCAGCTAAAGACTCACTGGGCACCAGGAAGACCCCACAGACTTCTAGGAAGTGTGACTATTAACAACAGCAGCAAAGACCAGGTCCAGCTACCTGGCACGTAGCCAAAGATGTCCAGAAGAACACTGCTCCTGGCTGCGAGGACAGTCCCACGAGACCTCCCAGCCCTTACCAGGCAAGCCCAAGGCCGCCCAGACGTCACTGGGGTCTGCTCCTCCCCTCCCTCAGAGACGTTTCCTGTGTGTAGCAGAACATGACTCGAGGTCAGCTTTTAAAACAGCCAAAGAGTTGGTACTTCTAACAGATGCCCAGCGCTCTTCTCTGCCCAGTGTAGATCCTATGTCCCCAACCAGCAGCTCAGACGTTTGTGAGACCTGTGCACTTAAACGAAATCTTAAGCCCCTGCTAGCCAGCCAAATGGACCTCCTCCTGGCCAAGGAGATCCCCCCCAAAAAACAAACAAAAACCCTTAAAGCTGAATTGCCGGCCATAAGCAGAAGGGAGGTCAGACAGGCCTAGTTGTGCCCTATCGCTTTCTGAGTTATTCTTTGTAACAATAAGATACAAAACCATTAACAAGCCCAAGGCCATGTAAGAAAAAGGTCATCAATTCACTTAACAGATCATTTGAGTCTGGGTATATGGCTGGTGGCTTGTCTCTGATTAACAGACATCCTTATCTTAAAATGTTCCAAGCCTTTACACAAAGCTTCATTTCTTTAACCAATTACCAGACAAAGACTCTTTAAACCCACAAATAACCTGCAATCTCCCACTTCAAGATGTCCTGCCTTTCAGGGCCAAACCAACACATGCCTTCCACGTGTCCACTACGACCTTACGTGGAAATCCTGTCTCCCTGAGATGTATAAACTGTAACCCAGCCAAGGCTCCTTGGGCATGGCGCTGTGGGCCACAGTTGCATATATTCGGCTCAGAATGAACCTCTTTAAATTATTTTACAGAGTTTGGGCTCTTTTCCATTGACAGAACAAACCTACACTTGCTTTCTCTCAGACACAGGTCTCAGAAGGGGACAAGGACCAGGCAATGGAGCCTGCAGCTGAGGACGTCCCTGTGGGCGGAGGCCAGGAGCTGCAGCCTGACCCTCCATGGAGCTTAGACAGGGTGGTCCACGTTGGAAACAATTCTCCACTGACACAGGAACAACTAGGAGGAGGCTACATAAACTCGGACGCCCGTAAGTCAGAGGCTGGGGCACCCGCCAGGCCCCGTGGCCACACACTCCCTCCCGGACTCGGACTCGCAGGGCGGCTGCTCAGCCACCTTCCCGCCTCCTTTCCACAGTAAGCCTGGCTCCTCCCTGCTGTGTGGGGTGGCTGGAGTCCGCTGCATTAACAGAGCACACAGAGACAACCTCAGCCACGCACCCTCAAGCCTTCACGTCTGCACTCGCCCTGTGTGCTCCGACTCAACCAGCGGGGCCGTGGAGGTCCCCCCACACCACTGCAGTAAACACTCGGAGACACCTGCTGGGCCGGGCAGTAAGGGCCACTGGAGGCCCCCGGGGAGGGGCACACGGCGCTCCGAGAGAGAGCGGTCAGGGAAGCCTGAGCACACAGGGAGCTGCCCCACTGCCCAGCCCCTGCCTCAGCCGTGCCCTCCCGAGCTGGGTCACAGCTCGGCTGCTGCTGGCCAAGGCCGAGCTGTGCAAGTGTCGGAGAGCCGGGTGGTTTTCCAGCACAGTGAGGTAAACCGCCTGCCTTTCGAGAGAGACAAACGATCACCTTAGAGCACAGTGCGAGTTCGCTCACAGGCTACTGGATAAGCAGCCACTGCGCTGACAGCAGCTCACAGACTCACCCCACCAGTTCATGCTTGCCAGCCACACGGGACATAGCTTTGCCCAGAAGCCAACTCTTAAGATTTTTACAAATTACAAATGTCAAGATGAACTCACTTGAAAATCAAAGTGCATCTCAGAAACCTTTTGCCGCATGTTAACATTACATTCACTAGTTAACAAGTGCTCTGAGTTGCCAACAAACAGAGAACAAACAAAGCCACGTTCGGAGCCATCATCAGTAACTCGAGTGTGGCCAACACCAGCTGGGTCATGGTTCTTCCTCCCTGACCCTTTCGTCTCCACAGAACAGAAAACAGTGGGCCCAGTGTGGGCCTGTGTCTCTTCTTACCCTCAAAGCCAGGCAGGGCGGCTGGCACGCGGGCTCCCAGGGCATGCTACCTGCTGGAGACGGCCTTCCCTGGCATCTCCGTCCGGACTGAGTCACTGGCTTTTCTCAAAGAACGACGACACCTCCTTCCTATTTGCTGGTCCCACTGGGATTTCTGCAAAGACTCTGTGCTCACCTGAGGCCCATCACCGCCCAGGAGAAAGTTTAACTGCTCCCCGACACGCTCTGTTAAACCTCACGCTGGTGCTGGCCAGGGAGGGGAGGCAAAGTTCAGGAAGTGTCCTTGCTGGTTCTAACAAACAGTTAGTCGGGGCTCAAAACAGAGAGGCTTTTGTTTCTGACTTTCTGATAACAGTTTGTACAAAAGACGTATTTCCCCATCATTTCACTAAGGCAGCTCTTTTCTCCAGACACCACCGGTAGTGGGAGAAGAAGGGAGGGAGAGAGAAAGCACAGCAGGACTCCGTGGGACACACCTCACCTTTATTTGCGCCTGTTCTCTCTGTGACTTCCCATGGCCCTTCCTGAAATCCCGATAAATGCCCACCTACCACCCTGCAAGCTGCTCCGCATCCCCCCCGCCCAGGTTTTTAGACAGGAGCCTGCTTCTCATCACCACGCCCACAAACTCAGTGGCAAACCTCATTCCCCCTGCAGCGCTTCCCCTTCTCACTTAGAGATCCCCCGTTCCCACTTGCAGGCCAGGAGGGCCACGGGGAAAACGTCGGGAGACCCACTAAAACATCCTTGGCAGGATACCACAGCTCATCAGTAAGTGGCAGCACACGTTACATGTAGCCAACACAGTGCTTGAGCACTATAGTGTCACCGGTCCAAAAAAAATGGGTTCTGGGCTCATGCCTGTAATCCCAGCACTCTGGGAGGCCGAGGCAGGAGGATCGCTTGAGCTCAGGAGTTCGAAACCAGCCTGGGCAAAAGTGAAACCCCATCTCTACCAAAAATAGAAAAAATTAGCTGGGCATGGTGGCCACGCCTATAGTCCTATAGACCACTTGGGAGCCAAGGCAGGAGGATCGCTTGAGCCCAGGAGTTGGAGGCTGCAGTGAGCTAGGCTGACACCGCTATACTCTAGCCTGGGTGACAGAGCAAAACTCTCTCTCAGCGGGGGGAAAAAAGGGTTCTGACTAGAACCCATCTCATCAGAAAACCAATGAAAGGTTTACTCACCTCTGAAGGTCCCCAGTGGAGAGTCTCCACACATCCTATCTGGATGGAACACATATATCCTCCAGTCCTATTTTTATCAGACATTTTAAGAATATATAATGTAAATGTTTTTTTTTAAAAGAGGAATCTTTCTATCAGTTTCACAGTGTCTAGTTTCACTCTCCTGAAAATTATACCCAAACCTCAAAAAGCAAGACATGGAAGAGTGTTAAATGCATGTGACTGAGAAGCTGATCTGTAAAGGCTGCACACTGGACGCCCCAACTCTACGCCATTCTGGAACAGGCAGAGCTGCGGAGACAGCAGGAAGATCAGTGGTTGCCAGGGGCTGGGCTAGGGGACTGACTCTGTGGGGCCCCAGATTTTTAGGACAGTGAAACTCCTGCGTGATAGTCTAATGGTGGAGCTAAGCCACCATACATTTGTGAAAACCACAGAATGTTCAACACTAAGAGCAACACCAATGCAAACCATGGACTTCAGTTATCAACAAAGTATCGACATTTTATTTGTAAACAACCCATCACACCAACGCAAGACGTCAAGACGTTCACGACAGAGGAAGCTGTGCAGGGTGCCCAGAATACCCTATACTATCTGTTCCGTTTTCTGTCAGCCTAAAACTGCTCTAAAATATGAAGCTTATTAATTCTTTTTAAGTAGCAAAAACTTAAAAAGAAATGTTTCTTTCATTCTAAGAAAGAAATTAGGATCTAAAAATCTACGAAGCAATCATTCTTTGAAACGTTGGGGTCCCACCACTTCTGACAGTAACAAGTGTGACGCTTGAGCCCCACAGGCCGCCGGCAGGGTGGGCCATGAGGGTTCTGCCCGCCTGGGGCAGGGTCTGCTACACCGTCCAGGCCTCAAGAGGCAGCCCCAACCTTGGAGCTGGGCTCTCACCCTTCCAGACCAAGCAAGTTCTCGGCAGGGCTGGGTCCTTCCTGCGACTTTCGGGGAGGTCGCGCTCTCACCTCTACAGCTCCTGAGAGCCCCAGAGCCCTGGCTGTGGCCATCCGTCCTCATATCGCCTTCCCTCATGCCTCTTCCCCTTTTCCAGGGATGCCTGTCACTGGATTTAGGGCCCACCCCGATCCAGCACGATCTCATCTGAGATCCTTAACAAATTACATCTGCAAAGACCCTTTTTCCAAATAAGGTCATGTTCACAGGTTCCGAGGGGACGTATCTTTTGCGGGGCCACCCCTCAGTCCGCTGTACCTACCCACGCGTAGACTATAAAAAATCAACGTACTGCCCTGGTAGAAATACGCAAGGAACAACCAGGAACACTCGTGAGGAAGAGCAGGCACCGCACGCTCACCTGGGAGCACGTATTCCCAGACACGCCCGACGGTGAACACTCTTCCTTTGACTGAGTTACATTCCTGGAAAATTCACAGTGGACTAAACCTGTGCAGAGCCTTTGGCCTGGGCCCTCTTCATGTTCTGGAGGCCGTCTTTGCACGGGCTGGGTCCTGTGCAATGCAGCCCCACCCGACACCCAGTCACGTGCACCATGCGCCGAGGAAACACAAGGTACAACTGGACACAGGGGCCAAGTCCCTGCCCTCGGGAGCTCAGGCCCTCCTGGTAATTTGGGACAAAGCAATGGGGGACGATCGCTCCCCAGTGGGGGTGGTACTGGGAGGCGTCTGTTGGCAGAAGTGATGGCTGCCAGTCAGCAGGTGAGCCTTGTTACCTGAAGCGTGATGAGTGCCTGGGGAAGGTTCTCAGAGCAGGGACATGAACCGCCAAGGAAAGCAGCTGGAGCCCGTGAATCCCAAGGGGCACTAGGGGCACTAGCGCTCAGACACTATGCAGAACTGCCCCGTGCCACCCCTCTATTTCACGCCGGCTCACCAACAGCCCAGCCCTGCTTCCTATTCCCTCCCTGGGAGGCAGGGGGCTGACCAGGGCTGGCGGCTGCCGCCTCTACCTTTTTGTGGAGAAGAAAATGTTCCAGATCCAGCCGCGTGGCTCTCCTGGCGTCTGACCCCTCCCCAGAAGGGAGGCTGTGACTACAGCAGCCTGCCCCCCACAGCTATGCGCCAGGCCTCCTCCCCAGCTGTGGGGAGAATGAGGGACCCACACGTCACCATGACAAGCCCGGCTGCATCTGGGAGCATAGGTTGAGGGACAAGCAGGAGGCGAATGTTAGTCAAATGTCCCCAAACACAGAAAATCACCTCAAAATTGGCAAAAGGAAACCTCACAAGTCCTCCATTCTGCCTTTGCCTGGCAGGCCGGTAGCAGGAGACCATGGCATCCTGCCCACCCACCCTTGGACCAACAACAGGATCAGCGAAGCCTCCTGCCCAGCCCTGGGGCTGCATGTGGGGCGGACACCTGCCAACCTCCTGCCACAGCCACCATCCCCCAGAGCCCAGGAACCCCCAACCACAGAGACCCCCAACAGTGTATGCAGGGCGGGAGACCCCCATTCTTTAGGCAAGTTTCTACCATAAAGAGAACACAGCCCAGGGGGTGCCTACAGGAAGCAGGATTCGAGGTGTATAAGGAGGGGGTGTCAGATCTCACAGGTGGAAACCACTTGCCTCATAGGTGACAAAGTCGTCAAACTCATCAGGACAGGCCAGGGGCTCCTCGTCCTCGACAGGTGCGACGCCGCCATAGAGCTGGCCATCAGGACCTGTGGGGAGAAGACCCTGTGCTCAGCAAGCCACCCAGAGCCATCCAGTGAGGTCAAGGGTGAAGGTGCATGACTGGCAGCCCCGGGAAGGAAGAACCCTGTGGGAGCTGGGGGTCCTGGGGGTCACAGGAAGCGAGGGGTGAGGGTGAGAAATCCGGGGGAGGAACTGCTTCCTCCGTGAGAACAGTGCTTCCTGCCAAGAGTCTGGGAGCTGGTGCGCAGGTAGGACAATAAACTTTCTATTTCTTTTTTTCTGCTTGTTTGTTCCCCCCACCCCAACTTTTTATTTCTTTTTTTTTTTTTGAGACAGAGTCTCACTGTGTTGCCCAGGCTAGAGTGCCGTGGCGTCAGCCTAGCTCACAGCAACCTCAGACTCCTGGGCTCAAGCGATCCTCCTGCCTCAGCCTCCCGAGTAGCTGGGACTACAGGCATGTGCCACCATGCCCGGCTAATTTTTTCTATATATTTTTAGTTGTCCGATTAATTTCTTTCTATTTTTAGTAGAGACGGGGTCTCGCTCTTGCTCAGGCTGGTCTCGAACTCCTGAGCTCAAGCGATCCTCCCCCTCGGCCTCCCAGAGAGCTAGGATTACAGGCGTGAGCCATCGCGCCTGGCCTCTGCCCCACTGTTAACGCAACTACTTACCTAAAATATGCCAGTCACAAATCACCTATCAGTCACTCACTCAACACGTTTAACATAATCTAATCTCAACTTCTTTAAAAAGTGAGACTCTGCTAAGTCTTCTGAGGGCCAAGCAAGGCACCACTGCTGATTCCATATTGCTCTGCAGTCATGGGTGAGGCCCAGATGCCAAAACCCCTCTGGGCTTCTGTTTTAAGAATTCTAAGGACTTTGGCTGCCGTTTGCACCATCTTCCCAGAAGGTGGCTGGATCAGAGTGGCTGGGAGTGCGGAGCCTCTGAGCGTGGCCTTGCTGACCCCCTAGGCTGGACCTGCACCTGCTGCCCACCAGGCAGGCTATGGGCAGAAGCCCCTGTCTTAGAGGTGTGGGTCTTTACTGCAGGTGAACTGCAGTGGAACTTTATGCTGTTATTGATGGGGGGAGATGGCAGTAGACAGAACTTTCCAGTTTCGGGAGCAAGGAAGTGCAGGAGGACCAACGATTCCAGTGCAGTCTGAAGCTGAATGCACACTCGGTAAAAGGCTAGACTATCTCTGGCCGATTTTTCCACCACCAAATGTTAACACTCTTGCGTGCACTTCCAAAAACTGAAACACAGAACTCAAGACTTTAAAAACACAACCAAGCATCTCAGACACAGTGGACAGACAACTAAGAGTCTTGCCCTGCATGGCAGAGAGAGAGATGCGAACGCAGCTCACGTTTTTATATTCTTGATAAGAACTAAATACAATGCTTTTTATCAGTTTTCTCTATAAGAACTAAAACAATTTTGAGTTAAGTGGAAATTTTTAATGTGCATTTATCTTTTCCTTTCAGAGCCTGAGGGAGTGTGTGCGCCAGAGTAATGCCCTATTTGTACCAACTCCGTCTCTCTCTCTCTATTCCTGAAATAAGGCCTGTGGCTGTGACGGTGAAGCCTCCTCGCACTTCCCCGCAAACTGGGTCAATGCGTCATGCTGTGCTGTGACTGGCTGTCCGCAGATACGCTGGAGGTAAAATCTGAAGTTGAAGTGCAGTTTGGGTAATCATGTTTTCCTTTCTTTTAAATGCGATGAAATAATTTCGAAATTATCTTTGACTTGCTTTTATCCTACCTCCATTCTCCTTTCCTCATGAAACGCACTCAGGTCCCGCCACCACTTCCTCCCTCAGAGCCCACTCCAGCTCTGTGGTCACTTTGCAGTCCCACCCCTCACATCGGCTCTGAGATGGGACTGCCAAGCTGGCTCTGAGGTCGAGGGGCCACACCACAGGCCAGCCTCCCCAGGAGCCTGGGGCTGGGGATGGGCTCATGAGGCCTGCGGATGGGCTCATGAGGCCTGCCTCTCCAAGAAAAGGCCAAGTCCTCTCATGGCATCCACAGCCCAGCTGCGCCTGCACCCTCACCTCCACCTCCTGACCCTGGTCTCCCTGGAGTCCCCAGATGTGCCAGGGGCAGCCCTGCCAGGACGCGGCCACCTGGCCTGGACGTACTCAGGGAGCCTCCCTAGGCCCCACCCTGCTGTCTGCAGTCTGCCTCCCACTAGGCCAGCTCCCAGGACAGGGGTTCTACGCCTCCCTTCTGTGCCACGACCCGAAGCCTGGAATGGCCACAGCACTCAGCGCACCACTGCTCCACGTGTCCACATCCGTGATCCTTACAGGACTCAGCTGTGCCCTCCCATGGCTGCGGCCACCTCCGTCCAGCCTGATTCAAGCTCTCATCCCTGCAGCCTCCCCACAGCCTGCCAGCCTCGGGGCCAGGCCCCTCCCAGCCTTGCCACGGCTCCACCTTTCTCTGGCCGCCAACCCCACGCTGGCTATGGACTGTCCTCCAGGGTCTACTCTGCATGGGGGACGCCTCCCACAATGCACCCTCAGCACAGCATCGGGGAGGTCAAGCTCAGCCTCTGAGGCTACCTCTGTTCCCAGAATGTTCTCGCCACTGAAGAAACACACCACCACTTCCCGAGCATCCACGGTAACCCCAGGACTGCCTAGAAGATTTAATTAAATCGAAATGGAAATATTACTCAAAAAGAATGTAAAGCTGAGATTTAAAACAACCCCTGTGGGACTCAGCACAGTAGCAGTGCTGGGGTGGAGGCAGGCGCCGGCCCGGGGCCCTGCCTTGGAGGCTCCAGCAATGCAGGCTGCTCCCCAGTTCAGTTCCAGATGCTCCTCGACAGGCACCACCCGCATCACAGCGCAGGCACAAGGTGCAGCCCTCACGAGCAGGAGGAGCGCCAGGAGAAGGGAGGGCTGGGGCCGCTGGGGGGCTGGGCGGCAGTGGCAGGCAGGCACCGGGAACCAGAGCACAGAGGCCAAGAGAAGGGCCGGCTCCCCGCAAAGGATGGCAGGGAGGGGACTCTGGGTGCCCACGGGAGACAGCCCACTCTCAGACGACTGTTTTCTCTCGCCAGAGACTGACAAGTATCTGCACACTCCTTCAGTCACTAAACAAGACACATGCGACCTGCGAGACAGCCACGGGTCAGCACCCAGCACCCCCGGCCTGCCAGCTGGAGGATCCTCAGAGAACGGACGCATCACAGTCTGATGGGGCCTCGCCCACCCGAGGGCACCAGTTTTCTGGGAGGACATGACTCCTGAGCCCAAGAGCAGGCACCTTCCACGTCAAGACAGCCCAGGAACCCCTAGAGACGAGCCTGTCCCGTTTCACCCTAACTCCCATCTGTCAGAACAGACCAACTACCGGCCTGATGACACGATCGTGGACTCTGGACCAGAGAGGGTCCCACGCAGCCCATCTCCTGCTGGCTGCCACCAGGGACCACTGCTCCTCCCAGCCTTCCCCATGCAGAGCGGTCTGAGTGCTGCAATTGCACGAATCCAAGAAAAGTCCTGTCTCGACTCTCCCTGACAGCCATATCCACAGCGTGTGAGACCACTGGGCACCACGGCTCTGGCCTGAAGCTCCTTTGTGCCACCTTTGGTTACAAGCCCAGGGAACAGATCAACTTTCACCGCTGACACAGAGACTAGCACATTGTGGCCGGCCAGGCCGCTGGGTGTTCTGCGTCCTGCGGCACCCAGGAAACGGGTCACCGTGACGTCTGTAACGAGATGGGCGGTAGTGACAAAGAATTACCTGTTCTTGTACAGAACAGAGTCACAGCTCCGCCACGTGCCATTCCACATGCACACATCATTCCTGCCTGTGCCAGGGAACGGCCGGTGATGCGGCTGGTGGAGACAGAGAGTCCCAGTGCTCCCACGCCACGCCTGTCCTCGCCTTCCCTCCACGTGGCCACACAGCTCCAATGAGCTCTTGAATTCTGGAATTTCCTACTGACAGCCTGCCACATATGTGTAGAATTTAGCACACCTGCCCTATTTTCCCACCCCCATCTCCCAAAACGGTCACCGTCTTTGGTTACATGAATGAATATTCAGTGTAATTGCTATGACTATGCAAAATACTGTCCATCGCCGGGTCAAGAAGTATTTTGGAAGTACTTCCCCTCTTACTCCATTTCCTGCTTTTCCTGGAAATGGTGACAGGTGTCTCCTGCTTGGCCTCTGGCACCCATCATCCTTCCAGCCCCAAACTCTCGGGCAGAGCTGGGAGAGGTCCCCAGTGACCAGCTGGTTCTGGGGGTCCTCAGGAGCCATCGCTATCAGCCTAGAACAGCCGTCCCCAACCTTTTTGGCACCAGCAGCTGGTTTTAAGGAAGACAATTTTTCCACAGACAGTGTGGTGGGGGTGGGGGACTCAGGCGCTGACCTGAGAGATGGGGAGTAACTGCGAATAATCTCACACCTGCTCCTCCCCTCCCGCTGTGCGCCACACGCCCCCCAACACATTCCTAAGTTTCATGGAAGACAACCTTTCCACGGATGGTGGTGTGGAGCTCTGCAGCCCACGGGTCGGGGACTGCAGGCCTAGAAGCCCACATCCAGCCAATCTGTCACTTAAGAGTGAAGACAGGCCAGGCGTGGTGGTTCCCACCTGTAGTCCCAGCTGCTCGAGAGGCTGAGGCAGGAGGATCACTTGAGCCCGGGAGTTTGAGGTTCGCAGTGAGCTGTGATTGCACCACTGCACTCCAGCAACAGAGTGAGACTCTGTCTCAAAAAAAGAGAAGTTACCTAAACCTTCATCCTTTTGCACAAAGGTTTCTATAACAGCTCTGTGAGAATTCTGGCTCCTCAGCATCCAGTGCCCTTGGTGCCTGCTGAGCAGATTACAGCAGGTGCTCACTCCAGGCCTTCCAGACAGTCTGGCTCTCCTCACATCACTTCCTTGGGCCATGGCAGCGGTTCCCCTGACCCCCAGGGACAGCTTGGTCCTCTTGCAGCTTCCATTGGTTAACTCTGGGGAAATTCTAGGTATAGGCTTTTTTCTCTTAGTTTTAAAAATCCATTATGATGTCTCCTTTGGTTCACCAGTTACTTAAAGGCTATCTTAATTTCTAAATGTATTCTAAAATCTTGTCATTAATTTCAAACCTAACTGTGTGCATAATTGAGAATACAATCTTTACAACATCAATTCTTCAATGCTCATCGAGTTTGTTTCATGGTCTGACAGCTGGTCAGGGTTTTTTTTGACACAGAGTCTCCCTCTGTTGCCAAGGTGAGTACCGTGGCATCATCGTAGCTCACAGCAACGTCAAACTCCTGGGCTCAAGCGATCCTCCTGCCTCAGCCTCCCAAGTAGCTGAGACTACAGGTGCTTGCCACCACACCTGGCTAATTTTTTGTTTCTATTTTTAATTGCCCAGCTAATTTTTTCTATTTTTAGCTGGTCAGTTTTTATACATGTGAGGTGCAGGCTTGAAAGAATGTTTCTTCTCTGTCGATTCGCAGTTCAAGTGCGTGCTAGCTAGAGACTCACCCATGTCTGCTACCAAGCGGTTGCAGAGAGGAGAGAGGCCCCTAATGAAGGTGGTGTGAGCTTTTGTTTTGTATGGATTTATTTAGTCTTCACTTTTTTTTTGGAGACTGGGTCTCCCTCTGTCACTCAGGCTGGAGTGTAGTGGCATGATCACAGCTCACTTCAACATCAAACTTCTGCAGCCTAGATGACATTTTAAATCCCATATCTACTCTCAAAAAGTTACTTAAAGGTTACAACTTATCACTTGGACTCATAGAGACAGAGCTACGCCAGCCCCAACTTGCCGTCCCAGCCTGGAGACTCAGGTTGGCTGATCATCCTCTTCTTCACCTAACACCAGGTGGAGCTGCTCACCTCCCACCCCTGCCAACAACCTCCTCAAGGGTCACCAGCCACCCGCTCTCTCTGCCCCTGTGCAGGTCTCACGCCCCTGGGAGGTCATCCATATCCCCCTCAGCCTCCAGGGCCTGCAGTGTGTCTCTCCACTCTTGTCCTGGGAGCCACCGCCCCCACCTCCAGCTTGTCACACAGGCCAGCTCTCCCCACCTCAGGACGGCTCCCTCACCTGAGCCAGGTATCCTTCACCCAGCAATCACGCTTTCTTTTCTCCTCCCACCCCTCTGCAGAGAGGGCTGCCTGCCTAGAGCTGGCCTGTGCAGCTCTCATCTCGGCGCCTACCTGCCGCACAGACAGCAGCGGCACCTCACCCATCTGTCCTCTTGCCACTGCCCACTGGCCTCTCTCCGATGCTAGTTCACCAGAGTCCCCAGGGCTGAGATCGGTGCCAGGGCCATGCTGGTCCCACGGCATGTTTGTGGGTGAAAGAACAGCAGTAAACCAAGGGTAATAATAGGTGACAACACACAGAACGTTCCCCAGAGCCATCTGAGGACTGGTATTTTAGGAAACCCAGCACCTAAGTGACACTGTCGGGCAATAATTTTGGGGAGGGGAGAGATAAGGCCATTGCAGAGAAGAGCTCAGGTCCAAGGGCATCCCTCCACCTGGCCACACCCCTGCAGGTCCCAGCCAGGGTCCGGTTCACCTACAAGTGCAGGAAGGAGGAAGGGCGCTGACACCGCCCCCCACAACACCTGGCCAAAGATGGGAAGCAAGAAGGGAAGGCCCGTTCAGAGCCTCAGAATTTGACTGAAGACGGTGTAGGGTGAGTGCTGAGAGTGCAAAATGGCATGGCCACGTTGAGGAACAGTGGTGGTTTTAAGAAACTAAGTTTACACCCCGTACATGGCCAGCAGTCCCACTCTTGAGACATGGGGCCCAAGGACGTTTTCACATGCGTCCAACACAAAGACTTACACTTGTTCTTAGCAGCTTTATCCATAATAGCCCCAAACAGGTGTCCATCACCAGGAGAGTGGATAAATAAAATACGGCATGAGCACACAGCAGACCACTCCGCATCAGAAAAAGCAGATCACTGATGTGTGCAAACCACACAGATAAATCTCAAAGACATCACGTTGGGAGCACATACTGTTTTATTTACGTGAAATTCAAGAGAAGTGACAGATGTCAGCAAGAAGGTGCCAACAGGACAAGGACTGACTGAAGGGGCACGAGGGAACTGCAGGGTGACAGTGATGTCCTTGACGAGGATCTGCGTTACAGGCACAGGAGTCTGTCAAAACCCAGAGTGGGCTGGACGTGGCGGCTCAGCCTGTAACCCCAGCACTTTGGGAGGCCGAGGCAAGAGGCTCGCTTGAGCCCAGAAGTTCAAAATCAGCCTGGGCAACACATGGAGACCCCCTCTCTACAAAAAAATGTTTTAAAAATTAGCCAGGCATGGTGGCCTGTAGTCCCAGCTACTTGGGAGGCTGAGGCAGGAAGATTCCTCAAGCCCAGGAGTTCGAGGCTGCGGTGAGCTATGAACATGTCACTGCACTCCAGCCTGGGCAACAGAGGAAGACCCTGTCTCTTAAAAAAACAACAAAAACTCATAGAATGGTACACTTAAGATTTGTACATTTCGCTGTAGGTAAATTTTTACTCAAAAAAAGACTGCAAACAAATCTTGAAATCCGATATAATGACTGACATGCACAATTAAGTTTATTGTAAAGTGTGCGAAAACATACTGATAGGAAATGCATCCCACTAAAAAACGGACTTGTGGACACACACAAAGATGGCTGGAGATGGGAAGATGGGATAAAGCAAGTCAGTAAACACAGCCCGTAGAGCACAGGTGGTCAGTACCCATGCAGGTGGCTCACTGTAGAATTGTTTCAGTATTTTTGTATGTCTGAAATTTCCATCATAAAGCTTTGAGGAAAGGGGCAGTAGCTTTCTAACATTACGGATAAATAGTTGAGCCAGTCGAGTCTGGAAGACAGGGTGCGAGGCGCAGAGATAAGAAAGGAGAGAGACCATCTGAAAACCAAGGGTATTTTAGGGGCTTCACGGAAAAGGGAAGATGCTGGAGGAGTGAAGGTGGCTGGGAGGGTGGCGGGAATGACTGACCTCCGTTTCTGATGGCTGCGATTCCTTGGTAGAAGTCTTCAAAACTGATCACGCCGAGCCCACTGGGATCCAGGTACTTAGTCAAGTCCTTCACCTGCAATTGCCAAAGGAGACTGTGTTACCCGAAGCCTGTACACACTGGGGTGGGGGCAGGTCATGCACTGACCCCTTGCAAGGTGCAGTGCTGAAAACAGGAGCCACTGGTTCCTCTGATCTAGGAGGCAGAGGCGGCCACCAAAGGCCACTACAAATAGCTCCAGCCACGGGATAGTGGCACCCTGGGAGGGAGCCGCCAACAGCACTCAGGATCATGAATCACGGAAGTGAGATCCTGGTTCTCAAAAGATTCGACAGCCATGGTCCTCAAGAGGGAAGCTTAGGAGTTTCTGAGTTTTAAGTGTTGTTCCAGCAAGTGTCTGGGATACGTACGCACAGCACAAACCCACACCACCCGTTCAGAAAGCTTCCCCAGCCGTGCAGAGTCCTTGGTAGAAAATAGACAAACAGACTCTTTATTTTTACATATTAAAAACAATTTTTAATTTAATAAAACAAGTACCTGTAGAGTCTAAAGGAAGAATTTCAAAATCTAATGTATTTTATCATCCTAGTGTGTGATTAGTAAAACAATTTACTTCTAAAATTGTAATTATTTCTTACTATGACGCAGAAGAACACCCACCTCAGGCACCACTTAGAGCACTATTAAGTCGACCACAAAGCTCCTCTCCAGTTAGATATTCTTCCTCCATCTTACATTTCAGAGTTTTTAATTTTCCATGGGAAAGTACACGAATGATGCCCACCTAACGCAGAAGGACCTGGCAGCTCTGACGTGGCAGCAGTTAGCACACGCTTCACGCTGACACTACAAAAGAAAGCCCAACGTCTAGGGCTTTGAGCACTAAATTGCATCATTATTTTCTTCTTGAAAAATGCAAAAAGTATACTTTAAATGTAATTAGAACTCTCAAAAAATTGATCTCCTTTTAAACCTACATACAAACAAATTATCTACTTTAACTGTATTATTTTCTACCATCAACGCCCTAATTTAATGTGTGAATGTGTTAGTGCCTTAGTGCTTTCTACTGTGAATTCTCTGGTGTTTATTTAGATTTGATTTTTAAGTTTTTCAAATCTACTATATCTGTAACATATCTTTAAGTTTGAACTCTTTGTTGTTTTCTAAAATCAAAAATCATAAACGGTAAGCAGGATAATTCACACATGATGTTACGGAGAAGGAAACTCTTCAGGAAGAAGAAAGGTTTACATCACCAAGTATAAACTGGATTTCATAAAAATGTAGAACTTTTACACTTCAAAAGACAACATTAATAAAAACAAAAGACGACACAGACTGGGAGAAAGTATTTGCAAATCATGTATCTGACAAAGGACTTGTATCCAGAATATAGAAAGAAATCTTACAATTCAATAAGATAAACAACCCAATTTTTTTAAGTGAGCAAAAGATTTAACCAGACATCTCACCGCCCCACGTGAGGTAGGTCACGGGAAGGGGGCTGGGTGTGACCACGCTGGACGCCCCAAACCCACAGACATTTGCCAGGGCACTCTGTGGGGGGCAGGCTGGCCAGGGTGGGTGCAGCCCCACAGAAGGCCTCATGGAGGCCCTGTCCAGGAAAGGAGGCAGACAGACCACACCTGATCACCAGGTGAAATGAACACGGTGTCAGAGGAGGACAGGGCTGAGCCCAGGATACCCGGGGAGGTGACGTCACAAGCATCACCTCCTCATAGCAGTGCCCTGCAAAGGCTACTGCCCTCACTTCAGAGGCAGAAAGAGAAGCCAGAGATACAGCCACTCCGCGTTCGGGACTTAAGAGAGGAGAGTGGTCAGCAAAGCCATATCACCAGGACGCAGGAAGTCGGGGAGCACTCCGACACCCCACAGATCCAAGGACATCAGAGAAAGGGCGAGACCACCCTGTTCAGCCCCTCACCACCATTTGTCAACACATACCACAAAGTCAGACTCACGGGGACGGCCCCAGCTGACTGCCTGCACAGCGCAGGACTCTCCAGCCCTCACAATGAGGAGAAGGCGGCAGCCACCATCCTTGATCCGAGGGCCCTGCGTTTCAGCGTGACACTGGGCTTAGAAGTCCATTTATCAGCTGATTTCTTGGAAACAACTTAATTTGAGTTTCTTTATAAAATGTCTCCCTTCTTATCTCACAAAAGCCTTCATTCGTAAAGCACATGATGTCTGGAGAGAATCTTGCTGGATACCTGAAGAGTTGTCTAATCTGGAATCCACACTGGCCCATCTGTCCTTAAGATTTCTAAAAATGTCAACACTCAAGCTACTAATTGAACACTAAGTACCAAGGTGTTCATTCTGAAATATTAACCACTTTTTAAATACATCATTAACTATGAATAGGCCCTTTTATATGTTACCATGTTAGAATGAGGAAGGGTGAGTCAAAATTTACATTTTTAAAACTCCACTTTAACTACATTTTCTTTATAATGTGGAGAACAGATCAACTTCCATGTAGCTGATGATCTGAGGATGGTTCTAATTCTCCAAGCCCGAAGTACTCCATTCAGAGGCTTTCAGGAAAAAACGGTGAGACTGAAAATAAGACAAGTTGCCCTTCTCTGCAAAATCCACTAGAGCCAGAAAACCAAGCCGCGGCGTCAACCAGAGCAGTCAAAGCCGGCCAGCGCCTCACCAGCAAATGGACACGGCGAGCTACAGAAGCGCCCACTCTGTAACCAGCTCGGAGGGGTGGAGTTGGCTCCGGGCAGGATTGCTCCAATATGAGAAATTCACTAAAAAATTATATCGTTTCTACTACAGATGCAGAAACATAACCCACTAATCTGAAAGAGAAGAAACCAGAACAAGCTCTCTAACCACAGTTAACCAGCACTCCAGAGACTCCTCGAAGAAATCACAGTGAAGACAGGGCACCACAGTCCCACAGCACCTCTCAGCAAAGCGTCCCCCACAGGGACAAACTACTCCGTTTCTGCATCCTGTTACCACCACACTTCAATTGTAACGTTTTCAACAAAGCTTATCTCATCGGAAACCTATGCGGACCTTCACGCTAGATCAGCACTGGGCAGCGGTGGTCAGGAGAGAAGCAGCTCTCAAAAGCCTGATTATTGACGATTTCTGAATGTCACACTGAGCTCGCAGCTCACCCAGCTCCTGCACCCACACTCCTTTCTAAGTACCCACGAAGGAGCTAAACACATACACAAGTGGTTTTCCCTGCTGCTCCCGAGAGGCCATCCTAGACATCCTGAGCTGACCAGCCCTGCACCCCAGCGACGACAACGCAAAGGGACCGGCTCACACCCCCAGCACCTACACTCAAGACACCATTCCCAGCTCTCCTGACTTAGGTTTCAGAGAAGAGCAAAAACCAAATCGTTTTGATAAAATTAGAAAAGACTAAATTTCAAACGATTTTCAAAATTCATAAACAGGAGACAGGAAGGGTATCTGTGTTCTATTTTTTTACCGACACCTTTGGAAACGCACTTGGAGCAGTGAGTTACTTCTGCAGGACCAGGGGAAGGAAAGACGAGGTGAAGAGAAAGGGTACACAAGAGGCTACGACCGCATCTGTAACGTGTTATTTCTTAAAAAGAACCACGGCAAACACAGCAAGATGCTGGGACCTATTAACTTAGGGTGATGCTGGCAAGATAGCCGAGGAAATTAAAGAATTATTTTAATTATTTTTAAATGTGATAATTCTTTTTTAAGGAAAAGAATCCTTATCTTTCAGAAATACATACTGCAATATTTACATTTATGAATAAAATTATACCATGTCTGGGATTTACTGTGTCTACTTTTATACATGCTTGAAAATTCCCAGAAGATTTTTTAAACCACAGAATTATATACCTCAGTGAACCAAAAAAGCAGGGAAAGACGCACAAAGCACAACAAAAAACAAGAGTGTAGAAGTGCGTATTTGCATCCTGTCTGCATTTCTCTATTAGATTATAAAAATGATGGAAACTTTCGTGTCAGATTCTGGCAAAACAAGTTTTGGATTGAGAGGATGTTTTAGCTGACTTGAAATTGTCTGGGAAAAGCCAGGCTGTGTAAACCTAAGTCTTCTGACAGTCAGCACACCCCACATCTCCTGCTGGTTACTGAGGCCCCCATTTCCCTGTCACTCGTTACTAGGAGCTTTTCCGCAGAATAAAAACTCAATCCCACAGAGAAAAATAACCTCTCTGATGTGGCATAAAAATCTTCTATTCGATTCAGGCAATAGGAAAGAGAACTGGATGGGACGTTTATTTCAGTCTCCTTCTTTTCCAGGAACCACTCCAACTTCAAGCAGCCCTGCTGGAGGTGGGAGCCCAGATCCTCAGGTTCAACCAAGTCTGCACCAGCGCTCCTGCCCACACCGCCCTGCACCCACCCAAGGGAGCTGGCGGGACAGGGACAGGCTACAGAAACCTCACATCTTAAGCATTAAATTTTAGAAAATGAAAACTGATACTGATTTTCCACAGTTTTTGGGCAGCAGGGGATGAGTCAAACCTTTCAGCACTGTGTCAGTCTTCTTTATAAAGCGGTATTTCTTAGAGAAATTTCTGTGATCCACAGTAATGATACGAAGGTCACATACAATGACTCTCACAAAATCGAAGCACAACAGGTGAGCTAAACATTCATAAAATGCAATAGGATATACACATTAGAAGTTAGAGATGTGGTCGGGCATGGTGGCTCACGCCTGTAATCCCAGCACTCTGCGAGGCTGAGCAGGAGGAATGATTGAGGCTGGGAGTTCCAGACCAGCCTGAGCAAGAATGAGACCCCATCTCTACAAAAAAACAGAAAAATCAGCAGGGTGTGGTGGCGCGCGCCTGCAGTCCCAGCCACCTGGGAGGCTGGGGTGGGGGCATCACTTCAGCCCAGGAGAGTGAAGTTTCAGTGAGCTGTGATCACGCCACTGCACTCCAGCCCGGGCAACAGAGTGAGACCCCGTCTCAAAAACAAACAAACAAACAAACAAAAACAGAGAAGTGAGTGATGAGGACGGACGCATAAGCAGGGACGAGTAGACAGCGGAAGCACACATCTGCATTGACCTTATCGATTTAAGCAGTGCCCATTTGTGGTGATAATGTTCCCTACTTCACAGTAAGTAATTTCATTAGCAGACACGGGTCTTTCACACGCAGCGGAGCTATTAAGTTTTGACCTGATACATGTACAGTCTAAAGTAACATAATTCTAATCTTTCTGGGACATTCCTATGAAAATAATAGTTTCAAAACCCACAAGCAGCAGGAATCTACAAATAATTTATTCTGGGTTGAACTCTGAAGAAGCGTAATTCTTGATATTAACATTTGTAAAGAACTGATATGCACTCAACTGGGGGAGCCTTGCTAGTTGGTCTGTTTTAATAGAGATAACTGAAGAATTCTTAAAAATGTAAGACCACTGAAGAAATTATTTTAGTGACACATTTCATATAAAACCTGAATTAAACCAGATTTAAGTCAAAGTAAAAGGGAGCACATGTTTTCGAGTTCCCACACCTGATCCTCTCCCAGGATATGATACACACTGCTGTAGTCTCACCAGGGCAGGCGCTGGCTTGAATTCTTAGACCAGGAAAAAAAACAAAAATGAAGAAATGCCCCTACTTTGTTCTCAGGGCTTCTGAAAGCTAGACACAATGACAGATGATTCGAGATTCCTCTAAGCCGTGATTTTATATGTGCAACTGCCCAGAGAACAAACCAAATAAGAAAGCTTACCCTCTGTTTCTTCATTCTTGATTAATGAAAGGGAAGCTTATTCTTACAAGCTCGAAAGAGAAAGTCTTGATGTCACACACCCTACAGCCACAGGAAAGCTGGCTTCCATTCCGGTCACTCCAGGGCTCAGGGACCTTGGACAGAGTTCCAGGGACAGTTTTTGACCCCCAGTTACTCGGCTTAGCACCAACTACTGCAGCAAGTGACTTTCGGGGCTTACGCTTGACAATTTATGCTTAAAGACCCTGTTTCGGAGATTGCTCTAGATGAGGAGAAACATTTTTTTAAAAATTGACTGGTCCTGTGAACACAAAACAAAGACTCACTCACTGGATGCCTTAACCACACTGAAATTACAAGGTCCTCCTGAACAAAAATGAAGTCATTCAAGTAAATCTAATGTCTATTTTCTTGGCAACTTAAAAAGCAAGGTATGTTTACTGCTATTTAAATTTAAAAGTAAGACAGGTAGATTAAATAATATAAGTTTTCCAACACCAAATGTGCTCATTTGGAGGTCGGATTTGTTTGAAGTACAAAAATAGCTTTTCTAAGTCATACAACTGTGCGGATGACCTGTGATGAACTGATTTGCTTTCCTTGGCTTCGGGGGAGGGTTTAGAAAAGTCTAGAATAAAAAGCATTGTGTTGGTCGTAGATGGAAAAGGTCACACTCCACATGTCACCAGAGAGGCATAAACACATTCAGCGATCCATTTTCATCCATCAAAAATAGATGTTGAAACATCACCAGCTGTGCGTCCACCAGTGAGAAGCAGCTTGCTGAGCGCCCAGCTCTAAGTCTTCTAATCACGGTGACTGGTCCCCTCTTCTTGACAGGCCCTGGGATTGGGATGCAGGTCTTATCCAGCTTGGACCTGCTCTCACCCTTAGGTCTTCCCGTGGTCACCAGGACTTTGGCAGATGGTTGCTCACCAGTAAGGTCAGGGCTCCACACTCTGTGAGGGTCTCCTGGTTGGGGTGTGGGGCACAAGGCAGGGTGGGGGTGGAGGGAACTGCAGCTGCTGCAGGGGACACAGCAGGCCGACTCCCCAGGTTATTTCTGTTAGCAGCTTTGTTGAAATGTAACTCACATACCACAAAATCACCCACTTACAGGGTACAAACCAATGGTTTTTAGTATTATATATTCAGAACTGTCTCCACGTTACCTTTAAGACACTAAACTCTTAAAATGCACATGAGAATACTTGGAAAAACAGTCAAATGGATACAATCAAGCTTTAAACAAACACGCTGCGGAAAAGAAAGAATTTATAAAAGCAACCAAAGAATACACACATCCAACCGTAGGTAACTGTGCTACCCAGAGGAAACAGTGCGGCCCTGCAGGAAGCAGAGCCTGGGGCTCAGGCCTTCGATTCCGGCTGTTATCATGCAGAAGCTGCCTGTGCCCTGCGAGAGGAAAGTGAGCAGCCCCTAGCAAGGGTCACTCCTGGCCTGTGGCCACCCTCAGGGCTGGGTTCTCCAAGGGGCTAATAAAAAGCTCTCCCTCCTGGCTCTTTCCTGGAGTGCTAAGGGACTCCACAGCTCACAGGCCCTGCCACAAGCCGACTTCTCAGCCAGTGTGCCCTCTGACCCGGAGACGCTCAGCACCTCTGCACCCTCAGTCTCCTCTGCACACAACAGAGGAATGGAGAACTCGCTCATCCCGCCTGAGCAAGGGTCCCCACCAGCCCTGATGGGGACACCCTGCAAATCCTGGCTCAAACCTAGACCCCTGAGAGTAAGCAGAAGAGGATGAAAAATAAACTAAAAAGTCATCAAATACAGGTGCGTAGTTCAAAAGCTGCTGCGTGGCTCCTAGGCTTCCTCGCCCACCTCCTGTTCTTGGGGCCACCTTCTGCTCTTCAGTGCCGCCTCTGGTCCTGCCTCCTCGTCTCGTCTGTGTGCCCCAGTGCTGCTTCTTGGCTTTTCAGACACGCATGCTTCACTCTGGCCTCCAACAGTGAAGTGGAGGCCAGCGCTCTCCCGATCCCCCAGGGCTAGGTCTTTCTGCAGTGCTCACGTCCTTGCCTACCCATTTTTCACTACTGAACCACGTTCACACTGTAACATGTTCTTAGATTCTCCCCCCTATACTTAGAAATTCTCTTGCCTTAGGCCGGGCGCGGTGGCTCACGCCTGTAATCCTAGCACTCTGGGAGGCCGAGGCAGGTGGATTGCTCAAGGTCAGGAGTTCGATACCAGCCTGAGCAAGAGTGAGACCCCGTCTCTACTAAAAATAGAAAGAAATTATTTGGACAACTAAAAATCTATATAGAAAAAATTAGCCGGGCATGGTGGTGCATGTCTGTAGTCCCAGCTACTCGGGAGGCTGAGGCAGTAGGATTGCTCAAGCCCAGGAGTTTGAGGTCGCTGTGAGCTAAGCTGACGCCACGGCACTCTACTCCAGGCAACAGAGTGAGACTCTGTCCCAAAAAAAAAAAAAAAAAAGAAATTCTCTTGCCTTTTCACTGCCTTAATTTTCTGCATACCTATTATAAAGGCCTCTCAAGATCACTTTCACACAATTGAATTTTTCAGGTGCCCCCTCCAGACAGACTGGCCACCCTGCGTCCCACAGAGTCTGTGGCTCCTGTCACCACATCTCGCTGTACTGCAAGTCCCCTGTTTTCCCTTCCTGGTTAACTCATTTTAGAGTAGCCTCCTGAGGATGCTATAAACACGGATGTGCGCATGTCCCTCTGAAACTTTTATCTTTTATTTCTTTGCCTTTTTTTTTTTGAGACAGGGTCTTGCTCTGCTGCCCAGGCTAGAGTGCAGTGGCGTCATCGTAGTTCACTGCAGCCTCAAACTCCTGAGCTCAAGGGATCCTCCTGCCTCAGCCTCCTGAGTAACTAGGACTACAGGCACAGGCCCAGCCCAGCTTCTATGCCTTTTTAAGAATGTTCTGGGATATACTGTTGACTTCATCTTTTAATCCTTTAACTGGCCGGGCGCGGTGGCTCACGCCTGTAATCCTAGCACTCTGGGAGACCAAGGTGGGTGGATTATTTGAGCTCAGGAGTTCGAGACTAGCCTGAGCAAGAGTGAGACCCCGTCTCTACCAAAAAAACAGAAAGAAATTAGCTGGACAACTAAAAATATATATAGAAAAAATTAGCCGGGCATGGTGGCGCATGCCTGTAGTCCCAGCTACTCGGGAGGCTGAGGCAGGAGGATCGCTTGAGCCCAGGAGTTTGAGGTTGCTGTGAGCTAGGCTGACACCACAGCCCTCTAGCCCAGGCAACAGAGTGAGACTGTGTCTCAAAATAAAATAAAATAAAATGTTCAGGAGAAAACTGGGATTTGGGTCCATCTTGCTCATTGCTGAACGAGATGAGCAAGAAGAGACTCGTGCCTGGCCTTCCACCATGCTCAGCAAACACCCGCTCAACAAACCGAGAGCTGGGAGTGATCTGAGGTGGGCTGCACACAGCCAACACAGACCACGCCCTCGAAGAGCACCTGCTTCTGCTGAGGCACGTGGCTGCCCGGAGTGGACTTTCATGTCCAGGGTCTCTTCCCTCTTTTTTGGTGACAGATCCCAACTTAAGATCATGCAGGGCCGGGCACAGTGGCTCATGCCTGCAATCCCAGCCACTCAGGCAGGAGGATCGCTTGAGCCTAAGAGTTTGAGGTTGCTGTGAGCTAGGCTGACGCCACAGCACTCTAGCTCAGGCGAGAGAACGAGACTCTGTCTCCAAAAAATAAAGATCATTCAGGTTAAAAAAAAACAAAAATCAAAGCTTTGAGATGTATGAATAAAAAGCACTCTGTAGTAAGTCCTCACTCATGTGAACCTGAAAAACATCCTCACCGAGATGCCTCTGTGTGACGCATTTGGACTCCACTCAGTCAGTAGCAGCAGACGCCAGAAAGGACAGGACTGAGTGGCTGGCCCCAGTGCACAGAACTCCCCAGCCCTGCTGCCCACTGCTCTGCAGGTGGTACCAAGGGCCACATGGAAGATGGCCTGACAGGGGTCACTCTGTATGTCCCTCTGAAGGGACTACCAAGAAAAGCCTCTCTGCAAAGCCATCACCTAAAATAAAGCCAGCCCCCCTGCCCTGCCTCAAGTGCTGCCAGTGTCCTGCTTCACTTGGACAACCAACCTGGGATATGGGTTACAAAGAGGCCCATGTCATTTTTCTTTTCTTTTTTGAGACAGGGTCTTGCTCTGTTGCCCTGGCTGGAGCATGGTGGCATCATCATAGCTCACTGCAGCATCAAACTCCTGGGCTCAAGCAACTTTCCTGCCTCAGCCTCCCAGGTAGCTGGGACTACAGGCAGGAGCCACCACACCGGCTAATTTTTCTATTTTTAGTAGAGACGGGGTCTCGCTCTTGCTCAGGCTGGTCTCCAACTCCTGGCCTCAACCCATCCTCCGGCCTCAACCTCCTGAGTAGCTGGGATCACAGGCGTGAGCCACCTTGCCTGGCCGACATCAGGTTCTTGATTGACAAACTACAAATGCCAAGATTCTTCCTACTGGATATTTCTTAGTCAACAAGAAAGCCAAGTGTTCCCAAGTGCTGATGAAGCCTCACTGATTGGTATTTCTTGTGGGATGCATCACAAGGCAGGCTCCTTGAAGAGAGTTCTTAAAAATCAAATCACAAAGAGGAAGTGTCCCGCGACGTCATGGCTCTGTCTCTCCTCACCACCAGAGTGAAAACCATGCTGACAGGGATGGGCTTTCTCATAAAAAGGCTTTTCATACCCAGACTGAAATATAATCAAAAGAAAAAAAGAAAAAGGGCTGTTCATTTCCAACAGAAAAAAAACTCAGCCTTGTTTTTCTTGGATTTCAGTGAAGTAAACCAACCCACCCAATGCTAGAATAAAACAGAACTTTGCAAACAAGTAGGGAAAAAAGAAGGGGTAAGAAAGAGCGGTGGTGGAGGACGGTGAAGAGAGAGAACAAACACTTGCGGAGTAACCTCTCTAGAATGGAATCTCTTCCTGTTCTCAGGAGAATTACACCCATAAAGAAAGACCTGCTGTCTTTTTTGTTCAAGACCCACCTGAGGACGCAGCAGGGTGAAACCTGGGCTCCCGCCCACAGAGGGTCATTCACAGCCCTACCGTGAAACCCAAAGGCAGACACAAAATGCCTCTGCAGACCACACCTCTGCGCCACTACATCTGAAGAAAGCACTGTGATGCAGAAAAGCAATTCACCCTGCTCGACCCCCTGGGACGGCTGCTCCAGAAGCAGAGATCCACAGAAGCACCCGAACACGTGGCGTGGCGGCCAAGCCAGGCAGGAGGAACAGAGCGTGGGTGATCAGCCGGGGCAGAGCCTCACGCGTCCGTGTGGCTAATCTTCAGCTCCTTCTGAAGTAACAATGCCCTTCGTGAGAGTTATTAAAGGCTCCAGAATAAAAAGAAAAAAGTATTTTCTTAAATCCAAACCATGTGTGCCCACACCCGTAATGCCCCCAAATTTCCTGCTGCGTGCACTCCACGCTGACTGCACTGAGCTGGGCAGGGGCAGGACCAGCCAGGAAACCTCCATCTGACAAAAGAATACTATAGTGACAAGCACAAAGGAATCCTATCCCCAGGGCAAAGCACTGACTTCTAAGCCTGGCCACAGAATATATTTGTTTACTGATTACTTAAAAAGAACATCTGATTTGGCAACAAAGGCCCCACTGACACAAGCCAGGGGGAGGCCCAGTCACCAGTCTCTCCTGCCTGCAGACCAGACCACCTGACAAAGCCCTGGGCTTCCCTCCGCCCGCGCCGCCCCCCCCACCACCGCTGCAGAAGCAGCCCTATCGTGGAAAGCCATCACGCTGTGGGTCTGATAGTTCTAGGTTCAGATTTGCCCTGTCTCGTAAAATCTTCTGGCCTTCTCAGACCTGTTCCCCAGACAAGCTTCCTGGTCTACAGTGAAAAATGAGTCACAGTCTGTGCTAAGAATCACCAAAGGGACATACTGAACACTTGCTCCAAGTTCAAGTGCTCCCAGGTACTTTGGGAAGAACAAGGTTTTCCTTCACACAGAGCTCTTGACCTCACAGCACGTGGAAGCACTGGGGGGTTGGTGGGGGGGTTCACTTTCTTGCCTGGACCCACCCCAGAGAGTCTGAGTGAAATGACTGGGAACACAGCTGGGCCCCAAGTCTGACAAGCTCCTCAGGTCGAAAGCACCACTCTGGAGAAGGAATTCTCCACGTAGGCTCCAGACCAGCAGCGGATCCTCGGGCCTCACCCAGAACCTGCTGAATCAGAAACTGAGGGGTGAGGTCCAGCACTCGGTTCTGACAAGGCCTCTGGGCAATTCGATCCCTCTGGAGCTTGCAAAGCTCTGATTAAGAAGAACAGAGGACCAGACCAGAGAGGAATTAGTTGGACAAAGGAGCCGAAAGCCTCGGTTGAATTTATAACTTCAACTACTCTCCCCAAACTCCCTCAAGACACCCACCAGTGGGAATACTAACCCCACTTCAATAGAACAGCATCATTAGTCAGGTGCAGCAGCATGTGTCTGCAGTCCCAGCTACTTGGGAGGCTGAGGCAGGAGGATCCCTTGAGCCCAGAAGTTCAAGGCTACTGTGCACGACACTCACATCTTTGAACAGCCACTGCACTCCAGCCTGGGCAACACAGTGAGACTTCATCTCTTTAAAGACAAAACAAAAACAGCGTCATACAGAGAACTGCATAGTTCACAGGCTGTGGGATTCTTCCTTCTTAAGATACACAAACCAGAAGTACAAGGCTGGGCCAAATTATCAGTCACTCAGGGGCTGTGATTCCTTTACAGGAAGAATGGTGCCCGGGTGTGGGATGCAAACGTGTGTTTGCTGGCCGGCCACCAAAGGAGGGCACAGGACAGAGGGGCCCAGCCCAGGTGGGCAGCCAGCACCAACCCGGGCCAGTCCCAGTGCACACGAGGGCTCATGTGCATGAAATCAACCTGTAGCGGAAATTACAGAGTTCCAGGTACAGCACAACTAGTTTATTACTATCACAGGATATTTCCAAGACATAATCTATTTTAATCACTTGCCTACGCGTGGACCTTTAAATGCATCAGCAGCAACTTACTAGGGGGACGTGGAGAGGGTAAATGCACCCCAGTAGGAATGCAGCATCTCATCAGTGGGTCCCATGCTGTGCATTTCTGTAGCATCTGTTGTTTTAATAATGAACAAATACGACTTAGTGATCAAGAACATCAGGTTACTGAGCGGCCGGAAGCGAGGCTGAGGAAGAACGGACCACGATGACCTTCCCATGTTCTGAACCCTGAAGGGAGGCTGGATGAGCGGGATATGGCGGCGGACGCAGCCAGAGGTGCCCACGCAGGCAGCACCTGCTCTTACCACCGTGCTCCCTGCCTCGCCTCCCAGCTCCAGGTGCACCGGCAGGGTAACGAGGATCCCTGGCCCTCACGGTGTGGCCCGTCTCCAGGACTAAAATTCCCAGACGCACCACACAGCACTGTCAGAAGTGAACCCTTCTTCCCATCAGGGATAAAAGACTCTGTGTCTTCTGAACATCTCTGTGAGAAAGACGAATCACTGACTGAGAGACACCAGGCGGAACGCTAGCAGCAACGTAGGGGGTGCTCTTTCAGCACAGAGAAGATTCTTTAGGAAATTAAGATGGCAGCTGGCCAGGCCTAACAGAACACATGCAGGTACGCCGGTCATGGGGGAAGAAAGCAGTTCCATCCCCAATGTGCTATCTCAAGTTTTTAAAGCCCTTTATAAAGTCTTTAATAAAAAGAAAAATAAAGGAACACAGAAACTTATTGTGGTCCAGAAACATTCTTAGCACCTTCCATTTTCTGAAACTACCTACCAGCTTATCGAATCATGTAACATTTAATACAGCAATAACATAACAATATATAGGATACAATCAGGAAAATGTGACAATGTTTTTACAGCAGGCCTCTATTTAGGAAGAAGAGATACAATGAATATGCTGCTCCCACCCACAGAAATGGGAACAGGGGATTCCTAGCAGGTAGAACAAATTTTTTCACATAATAAAAGTAAAATATATATCAACCAAGAAGAAAAATGAGGTCTGATCTGCTGCAGCCAGGCCAGGAGAGTGACCCCGACTGGTCTGAGCCAGTGGCTCTCCCCCACCTGCCCCCACACTGCTGGGGTCCACAGTGCCAGCAGCTGCACTCCTCACAAGGCCCCAGGCAACACTATGTGGGGTCCTGAGACCCCACCTTGGGAAGCAGTGCTGTAGCCAACGTCTTCAGCACTTGCAGGGCCGGCCTGGGGAGCCCCTGTGAGCACACACGGCCAGCAAAGGGGTTGGGGCGCAGGAGACACAAAGGAGAAAGAGGATCGTCATTCCGCCTCTGGACGCAGCGAGCAGCACGTTGCGCGGCAGAGACAGAGCCAGACCCCAGGATCACCCCAAGGTGTCATCCGCCTCAGGTCTGTCCCACGTGAGACAATGCGAGTTCATTATCTGAGCCACTTTTATACAGCTTCCTGTGACTTTCTGCTGAAGTCATTCCTACTGCCGCACTCAGCCTCGTCCTGTTCTCTGAGCTTCAGGACATCCCGTAGGTCTGCCCAGCCACTGCCACCGGCCCCCACAGCCCATCCTCAGTGGATCTCCACCCACCCAGCACTTCAAACAGAATGCCCAGGACAAGCCCAGGCCGGCCCTCCTCGCTCCAGATCCAGGGCACTGCCTGGTCCGAGCAGTGGCCAGCCTTGGCCCAACCCTCCTGGGCCTCCTGACCCGCTTCCCATCCACTCCTGTCCTCTCCAAACTGAGCCACCTTTTGAAACACTCGTCTCCCACCCTCCCCTACTTTAAACTCTTCGGTGCCTTCCAGAGGCTCTGGAATAAAGATTCTGGTCTTTATTCCTCCACAAGCCCCACTGCTGCCTGCCATCCACCGTCCCGAGGCTCTCTGAAGGCATACCCCTTCCTTCCATTCGGGGCTCTCCAGGGCTGGGCCTCCACCTGGAGCCAGGAAGGCTCCCTCCTCTCCCACCCTCTGCCTCACTAACGCTAGCAGCTTCAGAACTCAGTTCAAAAGTTACCTCAAAAAAAAGAAAGAAAGAAAAGAGTTTCCCTGAGGGAAACTCTCCCAAGTAGGTCAGGTTCCCCGTTAACCTCAAAATAACCTCTGCCTTTCCTTCACGGCACCTGTAACAGTTTGTCATGACTACCTGTTTAACACCTGAAGAAAAGCAGGAAACGGGCCAGGGTTGCTCATCATTCTACCCCAGCTGCTGTGACCCTGCCCGGCACTGGAAGATGTGACTGGACATCACACTTGTCTGCCCAGTGACCAAACGAGAAGTGGCCGAGTCAGCCGTGAAACCCAGGTGTGTCCGAGGCCAAAGCCCAAACACTGTTTTGTGTCCTTGAATTTTGCATCCATTTTGTAGATAGAAAAAGCAGCCCTCACACACGTAAACACGAAAGAGCACTACGGCCAGAGACGCTTGGCCAGAATGCCATCAAGCAGAGCACCTCACTCCTCAAAAGGGTTCCTCACAGACAGCCAAGGAGCCCATCTGACGCTCGGGTCCCCGGCACCACCTGGCTGGGAAGGGGAGGGCGCCCGGGCAGCCCAGCCTGCTGCCTCCCTTATGACTTCAGGGACTGCATTTCAGAGCCAGCAGCAGGAAGCTTTTCCTGAAACAGATGACATATTTCCAAAAAGCACAGCCAAGAACTATCTTCTCCCTTCACTACCTATTTTGGATGCCACAGAAAAGCTCTGAAATGCTAAGAAAACCTAACTAAATCTCATCCAAATATCTACAACTCCAAAGCCCAAGACAATAACCTCAATTTTCCCAACACAAAAAATAGGTCTTGCTAGAAGTTAGGTATATGAAAAGTGACCTGCACAGTTAGAGATACAGTGGCATGACTCCCAACAGAGAGAAATGATGCCCAAGCACCACAGTCTATCAACACAAAGGGATATTCTAGGGTTAAGAAACTAATTTCACAGACGTAGATTCTGTCAATACGAAAACTTTAGTGCACACACAGAGTGAGAAAGGCTAAACCAGACCATTTGCTGACACACTGGGGTGAGACTGGAAAGGGGCAGAAGAGTCGGCTCCAGGCCCGCCGCCCCACGTGGCACTGACCACGTTTGCTCTGCTTACACTACTGGAGGGGGACCCGAGCCTGTTCTGATAGATATATGCATGGGATACCGATAAGAGAAAAAGGCTTAAACATGGTTAAATGTGGTGAACTAACACAGGCATTTATCTCAACACCATCCTAAGTCTGCTGGAAAAAGGCCTCCAGAGGGGAGACCCCAACATTCCAGACGATGCACAAGGACAGGCAGGTGCAGGCTCACAACAAAGAGCTTGGAAACGTTAGGGCCACAGTGGGGCTGCCAACAAGAACAAAACTCCGCAGGCCCAGCAAACTCACGCAGCGGAACCTGAGGGAAAAAGCCGGGTTCAGAGCCTGCATGTGGAACCTCGGGTCCTCCCCAACCTCCCTGGGCAGGGGATGCCCCAATTCCAGAGACTTGGGCAAGATCACAAGAGGTGCTCCTGAAGCAGGACGCAAGGCCCAGAGAGGGTGGCTGTGGCTTGTGCCTGGAAATGGGGCTGGTGGACAGTGGAAGTGCAAGCATACACACCGAGGCTGGGAGAGCTGTTGACGCACATGCAGAAAACTAACCAAGGAGAGCAATGTGACCACTCACTACAGGAAAGGCAGAACGTCGTGTCAGAAAGGAGACGTAATCACAGCACACTGTACGGGTCAGCTGTGAGCAGTATCTGCAATCGAAGTAAGATGCCAATAATGCAAATTTAACCAGAATTATGATTAATTCTAATGTAAGAATGAGGAGACAGAGGGAAATATGTGGGTGCACCTTCCACAAGAAAGTCAACAGAAACCACCAAAACTGAAAACAAAACAAAACATTAGAAGAAAGCAGCTAAGAGCTGAACGTGGCTGGGAGAGGGAGGTGGAGTTGTAAAGAGACAGCTACTATATGACTTTTTAAACTATATACATAGGCTGGGCGCGGTGGCTCACGCCTGTAATCCCAGCACTCTGGGAGGCCAAGGCAGGAGCATCGCTTGAGCCCAGGAGTTTGAGGTTGCTGTGAGCTAGGCTGATGCCACGGCACTCTAGCCCCAGTGACAGAGAAAGACTCCATCTCAAAAAAAAAATAAAAAAACATATAAACTATATACATAATGAAAGTTAAACTGAAATAGAAAATTAAAATACAAAAACAGTGTAGCAAGCTGGGGCTGGAGCACAGGAGGGCCATGTCAGCAAGGACGGGTCAAGGCAAGGCATGGGCCTCAATGCCAGGTAGCGGTTTCTCGTGTGGGCAGTGAGGACAGAGGGCACCGCTGCAGCCCTGAGGCCTCAGGGGTGCTGGGTGGGCTCCAAGTGGACATCTGTGGAATCAGGCCCCAAATGTGCCTTCAGTGTTTCGGGCCCCAAGAGCCTGCTGCTCCCAGCCGCGTCAGCCAGGTGCTGGGTGCAGGCTCCAGTACTCCAACTCCATGCCCACCACTGAGCTGCTGCAGGGGAGTGTCAGGCGGGCGGAGTGCGAGCAGGCGCCTGTGGCGAGGGAGCGCCAAGGTCACAAAATGGATTCAAGTGAACCAGAGACCCCAAAAACAGAAATGAAGGGAGAACTAAGAGGTATTTGAAAGCTTCGTCCAGTTGGCTGGCCTTGCTTCTGGGGCGTCTCATGGAGCAGAAGACACTAAACCCCTGAACTATGCAAAGCCTTAGAGCAGGGGTCCCCAACCTATGGTGGGCTGTATACTTATTTCATTATACGTTACAATGTAATAATAAAAGAAATAAAGTGCACAATAAATGCAATGCGCTTGAATCATCCTGAAAACATCCTTCCCCCTCCCCAGTGGGTATAAAAATTGTCTTCCATGAAAACGGTCCCTGGTCCTGGTGCCAAAAAGGTTGGGGACCACGGCTTCAGAGGACACGCCACCCCTACTATCAGGATACAGAGGTTCACCGGCAGTGGTGTGAACTCACTGTTATACACAAGTACACAAAAGCACACAAAAACGTGGAGAGATTCCTGCAGAAGGATCAGGCCACGGGCACACACCTCTCCAGCAAGCTGACAGTAAGTGAGGACTCACACACAACAGCAGCTCCCTCCAAGACGCTTGAGCTGGCCACGGAGCAGATGGATAGATCCTCTGCCGAGGCGTGGCTGAAATGCTATTTTAAAGAGGAAAGATCACAGCAAGATTCTCTGTCATATGTCTCCCGTCTCCTCCCAGCGCTGGTGGGACCAGGCTCGCACTGACCCTGGACATCAAAGGAAGGAGCATGTGGCTGCTCAAGCCATCAGCCAACAGCCACGTCCTGGGGAGGAGTCTTGGCACTTCTCCTTCCTAGAGGCTGGTCTCATCCAGGCACACACCAAAGGCAAACCCTCAAACACGGTCTCCCACACAAGGGCTGCGTGGCTGCCTCTGTCCCCCACCCTAGATGTGCCGCCTTATGACACTGGATCTGAAACGCAGCTGTTCTGTGATGTTAAGGCAGTCCTTCCATACAAATGATTATAGGTATCTGAGGTACACGAAAAACCTGAACATTCTACATCAGTCCCCTCGGCATATGGCTGCACATGGATATTGCTATAATCCCAGACAGTCACACAGCTTCTATGTACTGGGACCCGGGAACCTCACTGGATGTCCTCCTCTAGGTCACTGACAAAAGATTCCACAGAATTATTTTGACTGATATGTCCAATATTGAGATTTTCCCAAAATTTTAGTACTTTTTTTGCAAAAATACAGGCTAAGAATCTCAGATGTATTAGCAATAAAATGTAAAGGATTTGGTTTTTCGTTTTAAAAAACTGTGAAATTCATGCTGGAATGAATACAACAAAGTAAGGAAAAGAATGGTATTAAAATGTGACTCGTGGTGGAGAAGTCTTTAAAGACCAAACATGTTCCATACACTTTAGAATTGGCTTTCCAAGAGTGACCCAAGACCAGGAGCAGCAGGGAACTGGTTAGAAACACATTTATCAGGCCCCACCCAGAGCAGCTGCGTCAGACTCGGGGTGGGGCCCAGCAATCAGTTTAGACAGGCTCCCCAGAGGGCTCTTGAGCAGTGACACAGTTCTCAAAAAGTGGTCCTGGTGCTTCTGGGGACCCTGGTGTTCCTGCAGGGGCATGGGAAGGAGCCTCAAGATCAAAGTCAGCCTCATAATACTCTAAGACATTCTTCGCTTTCTTTCCTTCTCACTCTCAAATGTACAGTGAAGTTTCCAGAGGCTACATGATACTACGGATGGACTACAGAATCAGATACAAGAATCCAGCTCTCTTCAATTAAGCCAGACATTAAAGAGACCTGCAAAAATCTAAAAGAAGGGCCGGGCACGGTGGCTCACGCCTGTAATCCTAGCACTCTGGGAGGCCGAGGCGGGCGGATTGTCCTGAGCTCAGGAGTTCGAGACCAACCTGAGCAAGAGTGAGACCCCGTCTCTACCAAAAATAGAAAGAAATTAATTGGACAGCTAAAAATATATATAGAAAAAATTAGCCGGGCATGGTGGCGCATGCCTGTAGTCCCAGCTACTCGGGAGGCTGAGAGAGTAGGATTGCTTGAGCCCAGGAGTCTGAGGTTGCTGTGAGCTAAGCTGACGCCACGGCACTCGCCCCAGGCAAGAGAGTGAGACTCTGTCTCAAAAAAAAAAAAAAAAAAACTAAAAGAAGCCATTCTCCTAATTATCAGAAATAGTTGCTTTCATTAAAATGCCATTTATGTTAACATATAATGGATTATTACCTTCAAATGGATTAAAATAGACAGTTTAGATTTTCACCGTGGCAAGATCATTGCTCACTGCAACCTCAAACTCCTGTGCTCAAGCGATCCTGCTGCCTCAGCCTCCCAAGTAGCTGGGACTAAAAGCGTGCGCCACCACACCCAGCTAATTTTTTATTTCTTGTAGACACGGGGTGTCATTATTGCCCAGGCTGGTCTCCGAACTCCTGGCCTCAATGTTCCCGCCTTGGCCTCCCAAAGTGCTAGGATTACAGGCATGAGCCACTTTTTGCTTTTAAAAAGCAGCAAATGCATAAATATTCTTATTTCCCCTTCTTTCTTATTTCACATTCTTTCTTTCTTTTCCTTTTTTTCTTACAGTCATATCCTGCTGGCCCAGCCTTTAAGGCGAGCCCTACCCTGGAGCCTGTGACTACAGAGGCTTCTGACAGCCAGAGGGTCCCCACCGTGAGGCCTGGCCTGGGGGCCCTAAGGTGTGGTTTCTCATTCTACCACCTTCGCTTCTGCTCTGAGCTGAAGTCCATCACAGGGTTCTGAGTCTCAGCTCCTTCATCTTTTTTTTTTTAATTGTGGTAAATTAACCATTTTTAAGCGTAAATTCAGTGACATTAAATACATTCACATTGTGGTGCCGCCATCGCCATCATCCATCTCAGGGACCTTTCCAGCTTCCTTGGCTGAAGTTCTGTAGCCACTGAACACTGACTCCCCGCGCCCCTCACCCCAGGCCCTAGTAACCACCATTCTACTCTCCGTCCCCATAATCTGATGACTCCAGGTACCTCATGTAAGAGGAATCACACATAGTACCCGTGCTTTCTTACCATGTGTTATATTAATTTATACATTCTTTTTCACTTAATATATCCTGTAAATCACTCTCTATCAGCTCATAGGAATTTTCCTCTTTTATTTTTTGCAGCCACACAATTCTCTGTTGTGTGGTGTTGGTTTATTTGACCTGGATGGACATTCAGGTTGTTACCATATTTTATACCACAGACAATACTGCAACAAATAACCTGTATGTATGCTGTTTTGCATTTGTGGAGGTGCATCCTCAGGTTAAATTACTAGGACTGTCAGGTCAAAGGGTAAATAACACACAGATACTGCCAAACCCCCCTTGCTGGGGGCTGCACCATTTTGCACTCACCATTTCCCAAGAGCTTTTCCAGCAGAACCTGTTCCAAGTTTTAAATTTTTGTTAACATGATGGATGAGAAATGCTATCTCGAGTGATTTTAATTTGTGTTTCTCTTATCATGAGCAAAGCTGAGTATTTTTCATATGTTTATGTTTCATATGTTCTGTCCATTTTCCTATCAGGTTTTTGGTCTTTTTGTCCCCTTTGACTTTTTTTTTAAGGCTAGTCAAGTGAAGCAGTGGGAGTAGAGAAGGAAAAAAGAAATCTGTGTAATTGGTTGTTATCAATTAGTTGCATACACCATTGCACTCAGACCAGCCCCTCTTTAAGTGTTTTTATATCAGCCCTTTATCTGTGATTCTTACCATGTTTTTTTAAAATTAGTACTGAGGCTGGGTATGGGGGCCCACACCTGTAATCCCAGCCCTCTGGGAGGCCGAGGAAGGAGGATCACTTGAGCTCAGGAGTTCAAGACCAGCCTGAGCAAGAGTGAGACTTCATCTCTACTAAAAGTAGAAAAAATTAGCTAGCCGTGGTGGTGCACACCTGTAGTCTCAGCTACTCGGAAGGTGGGAGGATCACTTGAGCACAGCAGTTTGAGGTTGCAGTGAGCTATGATCATACCACCACACTCTAGCCAGGGCGAAAGAGTGAAACTCTGTCTCAAAAAAAAAAAAAAAAAAAATATATATATATATATATATATATATATATAAATAAAACAAAATAAAATAAAATAAAAATTAATACTGAGAGTACCTGAACTCAAGAACACACTGGGCCAAAGCCTGGCCATGTCCTCAGATATCTTACTACCTGGAAGTGCTGAGGTCCCTCCACTGGTAAAATCTTGAGAACCAGAGAGCAGCCTCTACACACGCCCTGTGAACATCAGCAGTGCTCTGCGGAGCAGGACACTGACCATCCTCTGCTCAGATCTCTCCACTACTCATTTTCTAACCATCTTCCACCCTTATTTTAAGTTAGAAAAATTGTTCTCATTGGCTTAAGTTTTTAAAGGTACTTTCGTACGTTTTCAGAGAAAATGTTAATCTCTCTAATCAACGTGGAATTTTGATTACTTTTATTGTGACTCAACCCATTTATTAGTAAAATTAAAATTACCACATAACTTTTATTATAAAAATGATTAATCAGTCACTGGCCAGTTGATCTAGTCTAAACAAAAGATTGATAAAATGCCCCTAAGCACATTGTTCTGTTTATTGCCCCAATGATTTATGGCAACAAAGGTCTCCACGATGTACTGAACAATTCCTCCTCTAAACAGATAAACCACCTACAAAAAAACAGCCCTGATTTTCAGGCTTTGAGCTGGGTAAACTTGCTAAAGAAGAAAGCAGAATAAATTATGTGAAATGAAAAAGAACAATGAATCACAAGAGCCTCTGACATCAACAACTACACTGATTAGCTCCCAAACAAGAACATAAACAGGCTAGCTCACCTTTGACTATGGCAGGACTATTTACCTGTGGGTACAAACAGCTCCAGGCACCTTTTGAAAACTTTTGTAAAAGTTTTTTAAAATAAGGCCAGCAAGGTGGCGCAAGCCTTGTCATCCTAGCACTCTGGGAGGCCGAGGCCGGAAGATCGCTTGAGGTCAGGCGTTTGAGGTTGCAGTGAGCTACAATGAGGCCACTGCACTGTACCTGGGGCAACAGAGCAAGACTCTGTCTCCAAAAAGAGTCTGGAAGGAAATGCACTAAAATGCTAATGGTGTTGGTCATTTTCTGTTTTATATCCCATAGTACTCTGTGTTGTCTAGTTGTTTTTTTTTAACAATAAACATATGTTACTTTTATAATATGATATGGGCATTTTTTTAAAGACACTAACAAAGCTGCCTATAATCCAAGCTTCATCTGTCTTTTAGCGATTCAGTCAACATGCAGACCCAGAAGTATATGCACGGGCTCATATGACACTTCCACACACATATCCCACCCTCGCAAACACACGCCCGGGCTCCTGAGCACACATGCTCCCACATATATCACCCCCACACACACTATGCACACACACCAGCTCACTTACACACCTGCTCTCACACACATGCTCTCGTTCACACACGTTTGCATACCCTCAAATCCAAAGCTGGAAGGCAGACTGGACATGACACTGAGGCACATAAAAGGTGCAGCCAAATGTCTCTAGGAACTTCCTGCTGCCTGTCAGAGAGGAGCAGGAATGAACAGCAAGTAGGTCTGGGCGGCAACACTTTCTTCAGCAGTACTTCTGCAAGTATTGAACTTCTGCAAGTACTGAAGAGCACATATGATACAATGCCCACCAAGGTTACTGAAGGTCATTCAGTGCTTCACTTCTGCAGGATTCTCTGGAAAGAATCAGTGACTTAAAATGTAAACACTTAAGTAATTTCCAAAATAAAATGTGAAGATAATCTTTATGATTATAATTCTTTTTAAAACACAAAGAAACCAATCTTTTCTCACAACACTATCAGAATTTATTTTACAATCTCCACTTTATGATGGGTTTGTGCTGAATACAAAAGCACCAGTTCTCTAAGTATGAAGGGGTCATGTCCATCTTCGAAGATGGCGGAAGCCTTAAAAACAACCTATTCTAATTTCGCACTTAATGCCTGCACACATCTGACTATAAACTCCTGTCTCAAGAAGATATAACCAAAAAGCTCCACCACAATCCTCTTTCTCCTTCCACTGCTGATGCCTGCTAACATAACCCTGTGCTACACTACACCACATCCGATCTATTACCAGATGAGGTAATGAGATCCAAACACACCATGACATTGCTAAGGAATGAGGGACACAAAAGCCGTCTGTATCATAAATGGGAGCTGCTTCTATTAAAGATGCATATAATCAACTTAAATAATTTAAAATGCTATCCTCATAAACAGATTATATAAAAGACACTGAATATGTTGCCTCTGAAAATTTGACAAAAATCAAGATAATCTAGTTGTTATAGTCAAGGACAGGAATGTGACCAGCCTAAGAGTCTCTCATGCACTCAATATTTTGAAATCTCAAAGTGGAAAGTACAAAAACTTATAGTTTTTATTACTGTTATCCAGCTTATCTGAACCTTTCCTAATGGTTTCAAAAAATCATTAATGTTGGCCGGGCGCGGTGGCTCACACCTGTAATCCTAGCACTCTGGGAGGCCAAGGCGGCCGGATTGTTTTGAGCTCAGGAGTTCGAAACCAGCCTGAGCAAGAGGGAGACCCCCGTCTCTATTAAAAATTGAAAGAAATTAACTGGACAACTAAAAATATATAGAAAAAATTAGCCGGGCATGGTGGCGCATGCCTGTAGTCCCAGCTACTCGGGAGGCTGAGGCAGAAGGATTGCGTGAGCCCAGGAGTTTGAGGTTGCTGTGAGCTAGGATGACACCATGGCACTCTAGCCCAGGCAACACAGCGAGACTCAGTCTCAAAAAAAAAAAAAAAAAAAAAAAAAATCATTAATGTTTAAAAAAGAAACCTTATCTTTTAGCGATATATACTGAAACATGTATGGAGGAAACAATAAATTGTCTAGAATCTGCTTCGAAAATAATGTGGAGGTGGGGAGCGGGGAGTTTACAGAGGAACCAGGACTGCCGAAACTGCGAGATGGCCATGGGGGTTCATAACACAAAAATTGACCTTTCATTACCCTGACAACAATCTGCTGCAGAACAGTAACTCGGCTCAAAGAAATCAAGAACTCTCCTCCACCATCCCAGGAAGCTAGTCCAAGTGCATGCACTTAGATCACACCAGTCCAGCATTGCTTCTTCCTAAGCAGTCTGGAAGGGAAGACAGAGGCAGCAATGCCACAGGAGACCCCGTCCACTTTCCTATCCCCACCGAACCCGAACCCTGAGTCGTCTGGGCCCCGCCCCAAACTTTTAATCCCACCAAGAACTGTCAAAGAATTTTCATTCATTTCTACTTTGTAATTACAAGAAATTTCAGCCCCAAATAGCCCACCCAAAGTTTTTCCCACTATGATCAATAAAGGAGGTTACAACAAAAGAGGTTTCTCAAATAAGAGAATTTTATGGAAGTCAGTTTGATGAAACATATGAAGTGTCATCTAAGGGTTAAGAGCCAAGAAACACAGTTTTATCCTGGCTCTAGCACTGTCTGGGAGGCCTTGGGAAAGTTATTTAACCTTTCTGGGCTTCCAGCTTCTTACCTGCAAAGTGAGGATGGATCCTGCTTGCCTAGTTAGCACCACAGACAATGGCTGTGATGATCTGGTGAAAACACGCACGAGCCTCACACAGGCTGCAAAGAGTCAGGCTCTGGTGAGGAAGAGCAAGCGTGGAACTCTCCTAACATCTTTGACTGCTGTAACGAAGCAAGAGTACATCTGGAGAGAAGATACATCACACGAGTAAACCGCCACCAAGGCTGTTCAAGGTGCTCTCCAGCCCAGGGGAAAGAAGGAAGCAGATCAAAGAGCCTGGACGAGCAACCACAATTCGAGCCAACCACACAGGAAATACCAGTCACATATCTCTTTGCCCACTGGACTAAGAGGTGGAATACCCATCCTGACAGTGTCTTTCAACCCAGAGCTAAGCACGTGAGCACCACAGGATGCCCCGCAAGTACCTGTGTGCACATCACCTGAGGCCGTGAACTCGGCAAGGGGCCCCCAGTTCGTTATTACCCTGACTGCTCAAGGGATGCTGGGATGCTGTAAATACTCAGGGCAAACGGATCCCTTACAAAGGTCCTTAAAGCTATGACTAACACCCTAAATGGTGCTATGTCAATCTTATGTATTCTTATAGACCTCTTGGTTTAAACATGCATATGAACTGGAACACCCACCTAACAAATGTCTACCAGTGTGAAGAGTCAACAAAATATAAAAACTAGACCAGCACTTTAGGGATTTCCTACTACTAAGTAAAATATTTAAAAGTGAACACAGGTTTCAGTCAACATCTACCTGGTTATTAGCAGATCACACTCTGCTGTCATCTCCACTGAAACTTCATTAAGTGCTGCGGTAGACTGGAAGGACTGGCACTTGGGGCCCACCTTCTCCCTGAGCAGCTGGCACCCTGGGGACTGTGTGGGACCCCACCAGGCTGCACTATGCCTTTGCTGCCTGTCTATGCCTGTCACTTCTCCTGCGAGAGTGGAGGTGGCCCTGATGGTGTTCTGCTAGATTTTGTGTTTGTATCTGCCACGGAGCTTCAAGGCTCATTCTCTCCCTTCCTCACCGAAGGTACCAAAGTGAGAATTTCTAATTCCTAGGACCTTCTATAAGCATTCAATGTCTTCAAACAATGAAACGCGGAATCTACGCAGAACCTGTGCCAATCATACCCAATAAAGTAACTGCTCAAGACGCTGTGTCTATCAGTGTGGTCTCAAGGCCAGTGCGGCCTGGCCTCTGGCCCTAATTTGGGTAAATTACTCCAGCCAAGCCGCACCTGGGCCCACAGAGGGAGCACCGCCGGGCACCTTCCGTGCAGGGCACTAGTGTCAGGCGGCCGGGGAGGATGCAGCCAGGCCCAGAGCTGAGCTCGGTTTACGAAGATCCAGCTGGTGTCCCGCTGGGGGGAGGGGATTAAAATGATTCCCCGGAATCGAACCTCGTCGCAAGGGGGAAGAGGGGCTTCGGTGAAATTCAACCAAAACTCCAAGTCAGATGCGGTGAATAAAAAGGAAAACCAAGACCCACTGGTCTTAACCGTGCCCCTCACGACAACGGGGGCCGCGACAACCCGTCCCGCATCGACCCCCCGGGAGACGCGCCCCTGCCCGGCCCCCACGCTCCGGCCGTGCGCGCTCGGTACCTGCTCCGCCCCGTAGACCGTGGCAAACTGGACGAAGTCCTCGATGCGGACGAAGCCGTCCCCATCCCCGTCCAGGGCGTCGAACACGGCTCGGAGGCGGAGGCCGTCCTTCTGACAGCCCGCGGGCTCGCCGGGGAGCGCGGGGGCCTGGCTGAAGTCCGAGGCCGGGTGCCGGCTCCCGGGACCCCCGTCCGGCGCCAGCTCGCCCGCCGCGGGCGAGGGGAAGGAGGGGAGGAAGTCCGCCTCGCCGCGCGCTTGGCAGCCGTGGCTGGAAACCCGCACGCGGACAGACGTGCTCGCCGGGACACTCGGGGGGCCGTAATCCTCGGGCTCCTCAGCCCAGGAGAAAAATGGGTCGAGTTCTGGAAGCTGCATTTCGGGGCGGGGGTCGGGGCCCTCGCAGACGGCCTTGCCCGGCGGCAGGCCAGAGGCCCCCGGGCCGCGCACGTCGGGGCCGGCGTCCGGCGGCCGCTCCTCCAGCCCCGGGGTCGGCTCGGCGCGCCCCGGTGGCTCTGGCTCCGGGCTCGCGGCGGACGCTCCGGGGCGCAGCCGTGCGGGGCCCGGTGTTCGCTGGGCGGCCTCCAGCTCCTCCGGCCCGCCCGGCCCCGGCCCCGGCTGCGGCCCCAGCGGCTCCGCGGGACTGCAGCGCCCGCGGGGCTGGGGGTCCGGGGGGGAGGCCGGCCGGCCCGACTCCATGTTCACGGGCGCGCCCGCGGCCGGCGCGGGCCCGCGAGGCTAGTGGTGCGGCGGGCAGCAGACAAAGGCGCTCAGGGCGCGGCGGCGGGCGCGGGCATCCCCTCGGCGGCGCGGGCGGGCGCGCGCGGGACGCCCGGGCTGCTCCGGCTGGCGCTCGGGCCCTGCTCCGCCCTCGCCCATCTTCGCGCCGCGCTTCAGCTGCCCTCGGCCTGGCGGCGCGGCGGGCGCGGGCCCATGGCGGCGCGGCCCGGGGAGGGCGCCAAGAGCCGGGCGGCGGGCGTTGCGGCCGCCGAGGGCTGAGGGGACGCGAGGCCGAAGAGTCCGGTGAGGAGGCCGAGGAGGCCGAGGCGACTGAGGCGCTGAGGTACCCAGCGAGCGAACGCCGCCGCCGCGGGCCCGCCCTTTGTCGGGCCTGGCGTCAGCACGCCGCGGCGCCGTCGGCCCCGCCCCTGCCGGCTTGCTATAAAGCAGGAGCGAGGCCGGCCCGGTGGCCGCGCTGCAGTGGGGCTGTTGTGGGTGTCTCGTGCTGTGTCCTGCTCGGAGGTCTGGGACCGGGGTCCCGAACTGCCGCTGCGGGGGCGGGGGCGGGAGCGCCCGGAGGCTGCGAGCGCGGCCGAAGCCTAGGAACTGGTGAAGCCAGAGCGCGCCCGACGGCCACCCACGCGCCGTGCGGACGAGCCCGCTGCACCCGGGCTGGCGGCGAGCGCACGTACGCGTGGGCCCCGCAGCGGCGCACACGCCGACAGGCAAAGCCGAGTGGGACGGGAGCGGGCGCGCCGCTGCCCCGCAGCCTGGAGGAGGCCCGCGGGGCGGCAGAGGCCGGGTCTGCGCCGGGGCGGGAGGTCCTAGAGGCCACCTCGCGGGTCACCGGAAGACACAGGGAAACACAGGCCTTTCCCTTAAACCTGTGCCCAGGGCTTCTGCGGCGGGGTGCCCGGTGTCGCTCGCCAGCCCAGCCAACCTGCAAAGCGCCGAGGCTGCCTTTCACCTCTGGCCTCTGTGTCCCTGGCGTCCCCGTCGTCAGCGGCCGCAGGACGCCAGGCAGGGTCGCGGGCCCAGGCGGCCTGGGCGGCCGAGCTTGGTCTGTCCGGGCACCGGCCCAGGCCGGTTTCGTAAGCGGCTTTGGCAAGAGCCTAAGGCCCTGAAACTGCTCCCAAGTGCACGGTCGGGAGCCGCATTGTTAATGTTAATTAGCTGAGTCATCTCCCAGCAAAACTCCGGGGCGCGCGTACCAGATCGAGGCTGGCATTGGGAGAAGCAAGGCGAGAGGTCCGTCTCCCCGAACTATATTCTCATTTTCCTGTGAGAACTGTATTCCAAGGAAACCAGAATCACCTCCAGTTTTGGCAAGAACTGGAATTTGGACTGATGCCTTTGGCCAGATAAAATTTTCAGGGTCCAGAGGCAGGTACGGTGGTGTGTTAACCTTTCTAAATAAGGGTGTTAATGGGGGTGAGGTGAAAACCGACAGAATCCCTCTGCTTGTGGGTGCTAAGGCTCAACAGGGAGCAGGGCGGCTCCTGCTGCCCCAACGCTGGAAAAATACTTATTGCTCGACGGGCGGATGTGCCCAAGTAGAATCACAGCGTGGGAAGCGTGTACCTTCCTGCTTGGACGGTTAAAGAGACTGTCCATGAAAAACTAAAAGTGACAAGTTCCCAGTCAGCTGGTCAGCCATCCTGAGGGTTGTGGCAGTTTCTGACCTGCAGTATTCCAGATGATGTGAACCAGCTCCGTGAGAGGCAGCCTCCCACACCCACCTGTACACACATTTTTAAATTAACAAGGTAACAGGTACACAGAAGATGAGGAAGGGAGGGTAGGGTGTAGCATCTGTTGGTTTTCAGGTCTGGATGAATCTCTCCTACTTGGGGCCGGGGGCAATGGCTTACGCCTGTAATCCCAACACTCTGGGAGGCTGAGGTGGGAGGATTGCTTGAGGTCAGGAGTTCAAGACCAGCCTGAGCAAGAGCGAGACCCCGTCTCTGCTAAAAAAAAAAAAATAGAAAAAATTAGCTGGGCATGGTGGCACATACCTGTAGTCCCAGCTACTCAGGAGGCTGAGACAGGAGGATCGCTTCAGCTCAGGAGTTTGAGGTTGCTGTGAGCTAGGATGACAGACACCACAGCACTCTAGCCCGGGCAACAGAGACTGTCTCAAAAAAATAAAAAATAAATAAAAGGTACTTGGGGTAAACACTTTCCTTTGGAACTCACATAGCAGGTGGATCTCCTCAATCCCTTCCTGGTGATGGGCACGTGGGGGAAGACAGAGAAGATGGAGACTCCTTGGCGACTCAGCAGATCCTGGCTATGTGGCCAGCAGGGAGGGAAAATGGGTCGAGGACCTCAGGGGTGCAAGTTGAAGGATGTCTGCCCTGGGGTGGGGTCTTCTCACCACCTGGGTGCAGGCGGTGGGTAGTGACAGACAAGGCTGGACTTGGTCACAAACCTCTTTTCTGAAATGCATACTTTTAAAAACTGAGAGGAAATACACTACAATTATAGTAGACCTTGCCTATGATTTTCCCCATTTCTGCTAGTCCAATGAACATAAAGTGGCATCTTATCATTGTCATATTTGTACTTACCGAATGCTAGTGTGGTGGAGTGTTTCTTACTGAATTCATTGCCCACCTGGGATCCCACCTCTGCAAACCACCCAATTGTAGCACTTGCCTATTTCTCTGTTGGGTTCTCTGATTTTTTTTTCCCCAAAAATCCCTCATTAGTTTTAGATGTTGCAGACATCATCTTCTGCCTGCCTGTGGACCCCTCCATGAACTCTGTGGGGGTCCTCTGGTGGGGAAGAGTAAACAAATCTTCCAGTAGTCAAATCCATCACTTTTACCTTGGTGGCCTTGCTGGTCATAAGGATGGACAATAGCCCACACTCTAACAGTCCTTAGAGTATCCAGTTATCCACACAGAAACCTCACAACCAGATCCCTACCTCACATCAGATGCAAAATAAGTACACAGTAATCAAGACAAAGGTTGAAAGCAAAACTTCAACACTTTTAGAAGACATTGGAAAACATCTTTATGTCCTTAGAGCAAGAAAATTTCTTCTTTTACAAGAATAAAAATCACTTCAAGTGGGTCCCTGAAAATGAAAAGAAAAAAAGAATAAAAATCATAAACCATTAATGGAAAGAATGATTAAATACATTACAATTTTAAGCGTTGCAAAACTGTGGAGACAGAAATCCGATCATTGCGGGCTGGGAATGGGAGAGTTTTTTGGAATAAAGGAAATGTTCCATATCTTTAATGGTGGTTCCATAACTGTATGTGTTTGTCAAAACTCACAGAACTGTACACTACAGAGGATAATTTTTACTGTATGTAAATTATACCTTAATAAATTTTTTTTTAGTTAAGACTTCTGTTGGACAAAGACACATCACAGACTAATGTCTTGGCCTTCTTGGGCTGCTATAACAAAACACCAGAGACTGAGTTACTTAAACGACAGACATTTTATTTTCCACGGTTCTGGAGGCTAAAAAGGCCAAGATCGAGGTGTCAGCCAGTTCGGTTCCCGGTGAGTACTCACTTCCTGGCTCGCTGATGGTCACTGTCTTAGTCTGTTTTCTGTTGCTTATGACAGAATACCTGAAATTGAGTAATTTATAAAGAAAAATTTATTTCTTATAGAGGCTGAGAAGTCCAAAGTGAAGGGGTTGCATCTGGTAAGGGCCTTCTTGCTGGTGGGGACTGCAGAATCCTGAGGTGGCACAGGGCAGCACGTGGCAAGGGGCCAAGATTGCTCACTCAGGCCTCTCATCCTCTTACTCTGGCACCCAGGCGGGAGTGCAGTGGTGCCCTCATAGCTCATTGCAACATCAAACTCCTGGACTCAAGTGATCCTCCTGCCTCAGCCTCCTGAGTAGTTGGGACTGCAGAAGTGTACCACCATGCTAGGCTAATTTTTTTTTTCATTTTTTGTAGAGATGGGGTCTCACTATGTTGCCCAGGCTGGTCTCAAACTTCCGGCCTCAAGTGATTCTCCCACCTTGTCTTCCCAAAGTGCTAGGATTACAGGTGTGAGCCACCACATCTGGCTTCTCTTCCTCTTCTTATAAAGCCACCTGTCCCACTCCCCTGATAACCCATTTTTCCAGTCACCTCTTAATGGCCTTACCTCTCAATACTGCCACATTAGGGGTTAAATTTCAACGAGAGTTTTGGAGGGGACAGATTTTCAAGCCATAGCAGCCATCTTCTCAGTGTTCTCACATCAGAGAGCAAGCAGGCTCTCTGTTGTCTCTTCCGCTAAGGGCACTAATTACCTCCCAAAGACCCATCTCCAAACATCGTCACATTGGTGGGTAGGGCTTCAACATGCAAATTTTAAGGTAACAACTGGGAAGAGATATTTAGAATGGATGTAACTGACAAAAGATTCATTTCTAGAATACACAAGGAATTCCTCAAAAACCAATAAAAGAACAGCAACCCCATAGGAAAACAAGCAAAGAATACAAATAAGCAGTTCATATTCAATCAGAAATTCAAATGGCTGATAAGCATATAACAAAGATGCTCAACCTCACTGGTAAATCAAGGAAATGTGTAGGCTGGGCGTGGTGGCTCACGCCTGTAATGCTAGCACTCTGGGAGGCCGAGGCTGGAGAATATCTTGAGTCCAGGAGTTTGAGGTTTCTGTGAGCTAGGCTGACGCCAGGGCAGTCTACTGAGGGCAACAGAGTGAGACTGTCTGAAAAGAACTGGGGACAACCCAAATGTGTATCAACGGGTAAATGAATCAACAAACTGGTACATCATACCCCAGACGACAGCTCGGCAATAAAAAGGAATGAATTGTCGATAAATACAGCATTGTGGATAAATCTCAGAATAATGTTCAATAAAGGGAGCCAGAGAAAAGAGAGTCCGTATTACATGATTCCACTCATACAAAACTGGAAAATGCGAACTAACCTGCAGCGGCGGCAGATCCGCGGTCACTGGGGTAAGGGGTGGGACGGGTGAGGGAGGGATCCCGGGGCCGGGGAAGCCCCCAGCAGGTGCTGGGGAACGCTCATGGCCTTGAGCGCACTGAGGGCCTGATGGTGCAGACGTGTCAGAACTCATCAAATTACACATTTCACGTATGTCCAGTTTATCATATCATTATACCTAAATAAAGCTATAAACGAAAACTACCTGCCATATATTTTTAATTTACAACTTTGAAAACCAGATTAAAATTTGCATTCTGTAAGGAACTTGGTGGGAAGTCAAATTTAGGTCCGGATCACACTCTCCCCAGTGGTCTCCAGCAGTTGAGAGAGCCCAGAGCCTCACTTGTGTTTACTGATATCTTATTCAGTGGGGAAGGACTTTTAGTCTCACCTTCAAATTTGGTAAAGTACATTTTCTTCGAGTAAAAATAGAACATGAGTTTGTGAGGCACCATTTAACTCCTCCTGACTCAGCCGGAGGGTTTGAAGATTTTCTTATTTTAACTTTTCACTCTGAAGTTGCTAGCACCTGCTTCCTGTCTTCTTGATGACAACACATCTCCTGCCCCCACCGCGCCTGGAGTTCTTCAGAGCCCCCTCTGTGCCCACCACACCTCCCCCAGGCCAAGCTGGGGAGGGCACCAGAGCCTGCAGGGGAGGTTTGGGCAGGGAGCAGAGCTCCCTTCTTAGCCGCCTGTCACCTCCCAAAGAGGTGAAGGTCCAGGTCACATCAGTCTCCTCCCCACTGTGTAAAAATTGTCCAAATCGCATGTGATGATGGAAGAGCTAAAAGTTAATTCTTCGTATTTCTGGCAAACATTTCTCATTCTTTCTTTGACAGACACCTGTCAGGGACGACCTGCCATCCTCCAACTGCCCTTTCGGCTTCCCAGGTGCCCAGCCACCAGGGAGGCAGACCCAAGACTCCTTGGACCACTGGACAGGAACACACAGACACGCGCTGAAAATGCAGCACACTGGGAAACACTGGCCTGCAGCGACTTGGGTTGGTGTGAGTCAGCAGTGGTGCCAACTCGTGTTCTAGATGCAGCCCCTCGCCAAGCCCATGGGTGGGGGCTTGACTGCTGCAAGGCGGGCTTGGTCTGTCCCAAAGGATAAGGACAAGATGATGTGGGGGTCAAAGGACAGCCCTCAAACCTCACTGCTGATGAGGTTCTTGGGGACTCATTGTCTTGCTCTCGCTGCCTTTGCGCCATCAGCGAGCCCATGAGCAAGGCAGAGAGAAGACAGGAAGCCAGGCAGGCACCAGCCCCTCCCCAGGAGGGTAGCACGCACACATTTCTGTCCCCAGCACCCTGGACAGAGCAGGTGTGTGTGCACACTCGGTTGGTGGACAAATGTCCAGGCGAGGTTACCTACAGCCCAAGTCTCCCCTGGCCCATTGGGGTGGCTCAGCCGTGGCAGGTACCACAGTGCCCAGGCTGGGAAGGAAAGAGAGGAAGACAGTGGGGGGAGGGGGGGGATGAGAGACACACGTGGGGAAAGAGCCAAGCCCAGTGGCTGGCAGAGCCACGCAGGAGTCTGGCCTGTGGCAAACCTTACTGCCAGGGGCTTGCAGCACACACAAGGCACAGGTACCATGGCCATGCAAGGCAGCACAGACGGATGCTCCCAAATCAGCACTGTTTACGTGGGCCATTCTCAGGTTTTCTGTACAAAGACTGGCACACACGGATGTCCACTGCATCCTGTGAGTCACAGTGATGTCTCAGAAGTAAACTGTGTGGCTCACAAAAGGATGAGGGTGAAGAAGCCTCGTTCATTCGTTCATTCAACAGACACAGCACATGACACACTTCTTAAAATGTGCATCTGCTCCCTGAAACTCTGGTGAAGACGTGGGAAAGGGACCGAATCCCACACCCCTCTGCTTTGGCTGACGTTTTCACGCACGCCTTTCAAAGGATGGAATTTAAACACCTGCGTCCTCATCAAAGAGGGAAGCTCAGAGTTGGAAGCTTCCACGGCTAAAGTTTCAGAAAATTCTCTGACCAAAGTTCACATATAAAAAATCATCCTTCCTTTCAGGCAACCCAGCATTTTCTATATTTTCGAGATACGGTGTATTCGAAGAGAATGTTAGAGATCGTTGATGTGAATGGGGACAGCCTACTTCTCGCCAACTGCTGTGGTGTAGATGTCACGACCAAGGCCAAAGACAGCTCCGTGAGCCAGAGCGCCACTGCCTCTCCTCACCATGCACACCTGGCCCCTCTCTCTCTCGCCTGCCTGCCCCAGCTTCATGGCGGGCAAGTGACACCTGCCGGGGCGTGGCCTGTACCCATCCTTTTGGGTGGTGGACGCAGCCAAACAGAGTGAGGCCAGTTTCTTGCAGCGAAACTGACAGCCACATCCACATGAGGAACAAGTGACTTCACTGTGTCTGCACAGAAAGGCTTGGTCCCGGAGCACTGGCCGGCAGACTCTGCCGTCGTCCTGAAGGTTAGCATGCGGATGGGTCCTGGCAGGTGGACGTTGTTCTCAAACCCGAGCTCCGTGCGGCACAACACTTCCACCTCACCTGCACATCCCGGATGTCAAAGGCAACAGCGCCTGGCTGTCGTGGCTGGTGGACACCCTGGATGCGTGTTCCAGACGCAGGTCCACAGCCAGGCGCCAGGTGAAGGTCAGGTGATTCACTTCTGCAGACGGTGCACTAGTGTGGGTGTTGACTGTCAGTCCAGCTAATCCCATGCTCAGGGTGCACCAGAGTGTTCGGTGTTGCCTATGGCTGTAAGTTTTCAGTCACTTCCTTTGCTGAGCCCCACAGAGGCCGCATCTGAACTCTCTAAGAAGGCTGAACAGGTTAGACACCAGGTGTGCGGGGATGTGGCCCCAACAGTGCTGGGCAGGAAAAGGACCTGAGCCAAGCTCTGACAGCCGTGGGGTCACCACAGAGCTGCTGCCGGCAAGTAAGTGCATCCTGCTTCTGACATTGCCTCCTGGGTGACTACGGCTGCTCCTGCTTCACAGGTGAGGAACCACATGTGGAAATGCAGCCCCCTAAAACTGACTCAACAGGTGTAAGCTTAATACCGTGTTTGCCAAGGTGCCAAACTTTTCTCCCCTTTCTCAGAAAGTAAGGCCTGAGCACATTTGGGATTTGGGACAGCAGTGAGCTGGGAGTGTGCAAAAACAGAGTGGGGACCACAGGGCCCAGGGCCGTCCGTGAGGGAAAGGAGGGCACAGGCAGCCAGCCTCCCTCTGGCCTCCCGCTCATGCCCTTCCGTGTGCAGAGGGGCTGGGCCATGTTCACAAGAGGAAGAAAGGCAAGGCGGCGACCAGCCCAAGGAGAGCGGCGACCAGCGGGTGGGCAGAGGAGGCCTGGCTGGTCCTGGGATGTGGCCCCCAGTCTCTGTCGCGTCTGAGGAGATTGCCTCCCGCAGGGGAGCAGGTGCCCTGCCTGAGGACCAGGGCTTCAGGCCCCAGGTGGGAAGAGTGTTCTAAACGTCACAGAAAAAGGCAGGAAGGAAACACAACCCCAACCTCTAAAGCGACAGTATCACCACTGATTCTTTTCAATCATCTTCTTTTCTTCTAAAAACTTTTGCAAAGCCCAATGAATAGGTATTTTTATATTAAAAAGATTTTGTTTTTAAAGAAATGCATTTTCTGGCAAGACTGTAGAACCTGTGCGTATGCAAACCGGGAAGTGCAGAAACAGCAAGGCGGCGGCACTTGTGGGCCAGCCTGGGGGCCATCCCACAGCTCCTGGCAACTCAGGGCACCTCAAAGGTTTTTTTTTGTTTTTTCTTTTTGAGACAGAGTCTCACTCTCTTGCCTGGGCTAGAGTGCCGTGGCGTCAGCCTAGCTCACAGCAACCTCAAACTCCTGGGCTCAAGCAATCCTCCTGCCTCAGCCTCCCGAGCAGCTGGGACTACAGGCATGCACCACCATGCCCGGCTAATTTTTTCTATATATTTTTAGTTGTCCGATTAATTTCTTTCTATTTTTAGTAGAGACGGGGTCTCACTCTTGCTCAGGCTGGTCTCGAACTCCTGAGCTCAAACAATCCGCCTGCCTCGGCCTCCCAGAGTGCTAGGATTACAGGTGTGAGCCACCCCGCGCCTGGCCCGCCTCAAAGTTTTAACCAACGAACCGAAAAGGAGGCACAGGATCCAAGTAACCCCCTCAGGCGCTGGACCCAACGAACAAAGGAGGGGCTGGAATTTCCCAGTGCTCCCAGTCCTGAGGGAAGGTGCTGGTGACAAGGACCAGACAGCTGAGGGCCTGGAAAGTGAGCCCTGAGTGACCGAGAACAAGCTCCTGTGGGGAGGCCCCCGTGGGACTTCCAGGGCAGGCGGTGAGCTACCCCAGCCTGTGTCACTGGAGGCCGACGTGGAAGGTGCCCCCGTCCAGCCAGCGCATCCCGTCCCCCACCCACGCACCCTTGTGAAGGGGCCCAGGACACGGGGCCTGGCGGGTGGCTCCGATGCATCCCTCCAGCCTCTCTGGTTTGACTTTCCTCTGAGGACACAGCTTCCCCAGGGCCAGGAGCAAGGAAGGGAAAACGGAGCGCAGAGTGCCCCATGCCCTCCACCTAAGGCAGGCAAGAGCTACCAAGGACACCCACTGCTAATGCGCAGGGAGAAAGGAGGCCAGGGGCTGGGCAGGCCAGGGACACCCCAGCACCTTGGCTGTCCCCCGACTCCCAGCTGGCCCTCGGTCAGACGCCCGCATGGGCAGGGTCAAAGGCCAGGCTCCCCGCCTGGTCAATCCTGCCCCAGAGGTGGGGCCGTGGGGCGGGAGAGTGTGGAGATAGCTCGGTGCCGGGAGGAAGGGCCGGACTCAGATTTGGTGCTGGGCTCCACTGGGGGCGGGGGTGGCAGGAGGCATCCCAGAGCTCAGGAGCAGGCTCAGGGCAGCTCCCCCTTCTGAACACTTCCTCTGCCTCAGCCTTCCAGTCCTTGTCGGAAATGCCAGCAGAGGCCTAGGTCACAGGGCCCGACTCCCACACAGCCTGGGGGCCCTGTCTGCCCAGTGGGCAGCGAGGATGGGGACAAGGGAGATGCCCACCACGCTCCTGCAGAGTCCTGCCCTCCAGTTCCACAGCAGCCCAGCAGGGCGAGGGCAGGAGCGTCAAGGACACAGGTGACCCCGGGACACTCACCTAGAGCTTAGCAGAGAAGGATTCAAAATCCGCCAGCCGCGTGACATCATTTGGGAACGTCAGCCATGCCCCACCATCAACCACCAGCACGGCCCCTGTCACGTAGGATGCCAGCGGGCTGGCCAGGTAGAGTGCGCTGTGGGCGATCTCCGTCTTGTTCCCCATCCTTTGCAGGGGGCTCGCCAGGACTTCTGCATTCGTGCTGGCCTGGGGGCCAACTGGAGGGCAGCAGGAGGCTCAGGCCCCTGTGAGCCCCAGGACCCCCACACCCTCCCCAGCCAGCACCTTCTCCAAGCCACATCTGTGAACAACGGGGACATTCAGTGTCCCCAAGGCCTAGCGGACAGAGGAGTGCAGCTGCCAAGGAACCAGCACAGGGCTTTCAACGTGCAACTGCCAAGGTTCTAGAAGCTTCGATAGGCACCCTATGCCCCAGGAGAGGTTCCAAGAGAGGCCCGTGCTCCCCAGGAGGCTTACCCAGGCGCCGGAATCCCTCTGTGCCACGGATAGGGCCGGGGGCGAGGCTGTTGACACGGATGTTCTGGGGACCCCACTCCACAGCCAAGTGTCGCGTCATTGCATCTGTGTGGAAGGGAGATGGACATGAGAGGAGGATGCAGGGCCACTCTGCCTTCTGGGGTGGCCCAAGTGTGGGTGGGGGCCCAGGAACAAGGCCAGGCCTCTCCGCTGCCCACAACTGGGCCCAGCTTCTCCTGGAGATGTCCGGCCTCCAGGATGGTCAGGAGTGGGCCCCGCAAAGAACCCAGGTGGCAGGCTGGGGTGCTCCTACCCATGGCTGCCTTGGCTGAGCCTGCATGCACCTGGAGCACCTGCCCCCGGTTACCCAGGGTTGCAGTGATGTTCACGATCACCCCTCCATGGTCCTGCAACACACAGGGGGGCGGGGGGCAGTGAGCAGGTGACCAGAAGATGGGAGGCTCCAGCCGGGAGGACACCTACCCGGAAGAACTTCTCATAGAGCACGCGGGACACATTGAAAGTGCCAACAGTGTCGATGTCCATCACGGTCTTGAAGGCGTTGAAGGACAACGCACTGGCAGGACACAGGAAATTCCCAGCTGCACCTGCAGAGGAAGAGACGGCAGGTGTGCTGGGGCCCTGGGGACAGGGACACCAGGTAGGCAATGGCCCTGCAGGGAGGGTGCAGGAGGGAGCCGGTTATGCCCTGTAGGCAGGTAGAGCATATGGACCCTCAGGGTGCTGCAAGCTGGACAGGGAAGGAGACCCTTGCACTTGGACAGGACAGAGACAGGATATCATGGATGGAACTGTGTCCCCCAAAAAGATATGATGAAGTCCTGACCTCTGGTACCTATGAATGTGGCCTTTTGAAAATAGGGTTTTTGCAGATATAACCAAGTTACACTGAACTCACACTGAATTAGGGTGAGCCCCAAATCCAATGACATGTCCCCATAATAAGAGAAGACGCAGAGACACACAGGCCACATGACACAGAAGCAGAGAGTAGAGCAATGCGTCTATGAGCCAAGGACTGCGGGCAACACCGGAGCTACGATAAAGGCATGGAACAGATTCTCCCCTAGAGCTTCGGAGAGCATGGCTCTGCTACCACCTGACCTTGGACTTTCTAGCCTCCGGAACAGAGAAAGAGTACATTTCTGTTGTTTTAAGCCACACAGGTTGTGGCGCTCTGTTAGCCCCAGGAAACTAATGCACAGGATAGTTCTAAAGGAGAATTTCAGCAAGTGAACCTAATGCAAACTGTGGACTACAGTTAGTAATAACAAATCCATGCTGTTCACCAACTGTAACAAATGCAAGATGTTACTGGTACTACCTGCTCAACGACTCCGTGAATCTTAAACTGTACTAAAAAAAAATAAGGTCTATTACTTTCTTTAAAGGGAGAATTTCAGGACACAAGGTACCCCTGGGCCTGCATGAGTCACATTCACAGGCAGGCTTGAATGGAGGCTGTGCTGACCCCCACCTGGAAGCAGCAGAGCCTGGCCCGAGACAGAGCCCGGAGCCTGGGTCTTCACCTCCGGTACCTGCGGTGGCTGCAGCTGTGCCTGAGGTGGGCACCTAGGCCCTCTGGCACAGTCCCCATGCAAGGACCAGAGTTCTGGGGCCCCAAGATGGTATTGCTGACCTGCCAGAAGCCCCCCAGCCTCACTCAACATTGACTCACAGTTAATGAGAATGTCGATTTTGCCAAACTCCTTTAGCGCCTGGTCCACAGCAGCCACGATGGCTGGGGGCGCTCGGACGTCCATGGACAGAGGGAGGCACCGCTGGCCAGTGGCAGCAGCTAGCTTCCTGGCAGCCTAGAAGCCAAACAAAAGACACAGGTGGACAGCCCAGTAGCCTCAGCCTGGAGGAACAGCCTTCGGAGTCCATGAGGATGACATGGGTCCAGGTTCTATCAGGACCCTGGATTTGCTGCTGGACCCCACTCTGGGGAAGCCCAGCCTCCAAGGGGCACTCCTGGGGCCATGAGCCCTAGTGGGTGTTTGTAAGACATCCCACTCTCTCTATCCACCCCCCCGCCCCTGCCCAGCATCCTCCCTTTGCTCTGCCATCACTGGTCAAGGGCAGCCCCACCTGGATTCCCATCCCTGCCAGAGGTGGCACTGGTGAGATTCTAGCCCAGGTCAAGGATCCGGGTAGGTGGGACACCTTCATAACCCTACTAAGCCCAGAGATCTCTCTGGTGGCCACATTATCCCCCAATATGAGGGCCCCTCACAGGACCCAATAATCATTTCCCCAAAGCTCCATATTTGGGGGAGGAGAAAGTTCTGGTGTCACTATCCCCTGGACCTCAGCACCCTCCTAGCCCAGGCTCAGGGGCCCCCACAGCTACCCGTGGATGGGGCCACAGGAGAGACCCTCACCATAGACACTCTTGGCAGGCTCCGGCTGGCGATGACTGTGTGGCAGCCATGCCTGCAAAACCAGACGGCAGGTGTGACGACAGCAAGGGGGGAGGGGCACTCCCAGGTGGGCGCCTGTCCAGGCACGTAGCAGAGATCCCACCCAAGAGTTTCTTGGCAAAAGTACCAGTCAAGGGCCGAAGGCGCGGCTGGCAGAGGACATGGGCTGAGCAGGGCTGAGCAACTGTGGAGGGACCTCAGGTGAATGCCATTGTTGCCCATCCCGGGGTTTCTGGACTGGGCCCCTCTGGCATGTGGTATCCCAGTCACACAGGCTTGCAGACACCACCCTGAACACCTTGTGCATGCAGAGACAGCTGTGGGCCACAGATGCAGCCCAGACATCTGCCCGGGGTCTGCTTTGTCCTCCTGGCTCAGCCCCACGTGCCTGGGCCCCCCTCCCCCTGTGGAGTTGGATTGAAGGGCACAGAGCACATTCTGAAGCAGGTGCCTCCCTGCCCTATGCCCTGACAAACGCAGCCTCACAGTAACAACAAAGGCAGCTACTGCCTGCTAAGCAGGTCCATGGGAGCTACAATGGCCCATCTAATCCTCAAAACAACCCTGAGTATAGATGGCCAGCTCTTCTAGGACAAACAACATGCACAAAGCCTCAGCTTTAAAGACAGGTCCACCCAACCTCTTCCTGTGGGACTCACCTCTTTGGTATTTAAAGTAGGGGTGCTTAGGGGAACCAGGGAAGGGTCCCTCTCCCCCAGCCCCAGCCTAACTCTGGGCTTCTGCCAGGTAGGGTGACAAGTTGCTAACCTCAGCCTGAGGTCACACAACTTGCTTGTGTCCCAAGACACAATGTGCTCTGCGCGGTAGGGGCGTCTGATGCAACCCACCCTGACCCCAGCTCTGGGAGGCCCCAGAAGGCCCCAAGACCAGAGCCATACAACCTCCACTGGCCTCTGGGAGATCCCAGAGTCCAGCCTCCCCCTGGGCCAATACCCGACCCCTCTCCAGACCCTCTAGGAGGCACCTGGACCCTGCTGGGCAGGCGGGGGACGTCCACCCCCCACCCCCTAGAGAAGTTCCACCACCCACCATGCATCCTGTCCAGGGAGCCCGGGATCCAGCAGGGGCACGGGGTGGGGGGTCCAGAGCAGTGCTCACCTCATGAAAATCTCAGCAATCCGGAACCCAATCCCAGAGCCACCGCCTGTGATAAACGCCACTTTGTCCCTGAGAGCAGGAAAAAGGATGCTCTTTAAAAAGATCGTTGTTAACCGAGGCGGGCAGGCGGGTGGCTGCGGACGGCTCTGACCCTCTCAACCGGGCGCTTTCGCCTGGTCTGAATTGTTGACTGTAAGGCTGGTAGCGGGCACCCCTCCCCTCCCTAAAGAAAAAAAGAGAAGCCCACAAACAACTGCCAGGCTCACCTGAGTTAAAAAATAACCACACCCGGACG